>OZ018401.1:18576555-18610612 GCA_963969585.1 Drosophila helvetica | reverse complement strand
TTTACTCGTACTACGAGTAGTATCTACCTGCAGCTTAAGGCCTGTTTGCTGTTGCTGTTGTTGTTGCTGGGCATTGCTTTCATTTGCTTTCTATGCGGCGCGAACCCAGTGAAAGTGATATGCCGCATACACACCGACAGACAGACAGACAGGCAGACAGGACAGACAGACAGACAGACACACGAGTACCAAAGACAGTAAGAGTACCAGTACCAGTGGGGGGAGTAGGGGAGTACGCTGGTCCGAGAGTACGAGTATGTGCAGCACGCTACCATTGACAAAACAACAGCAGCAATTTGTACAACAGCACAACCACTTGTATTCATATTCGGCATTCGTTATTCGTTATTCGGCATTCGTTATTCGGTATTCGTACAGCCTTTTGGGGGGGTGTGCTCGTCTCTGAATATTCATTGTTCGCTTGCCGCGGATCTCAAAATCTCAAGTCTAATAATAATAATCATTATAATCATAACAGCGGTTATAATTTCGAACTCGTTTCGGACATGGATCGGACCGGACTGCTAGACTGTTGTTGCTGTTGTTGCTGTAACAAATTACCCATCAACGCCTCGGCCAGGCCTTTTCTTTGATTGCTGTTGCTGCCACAATTTGTTTAGCATTTCGAGAGCGGAGACAAAGCCAAAATACTCGGGATATGAATTGAAATGAATGAATTTCAAGAGAAACATTTCGATTCGATTGAAGGAAATGAATAGAAAAAGCGAAAGCTAGCGCTGGCCAGCCGCAAAGGTTGCAATCAATTTGCGGTTACATTTTTCGCATTTTTTCGTTGCTTTTGCCAAAAGTAATACAAAATGCAGAGGGAAGAGGGAAGAGGGAGGAGGGAGGAGGGAGGAGCAGAGGCAACAGCCACCAAAATGCCAAAGGAAAAGAATTGCAAGCAGTCTCCGTTTATCCGAAATCCATCCGGCATTCGTTTAACAATTCCTGGCGATACAGATCTAAGCTCTTGAATCACCTGGCAGCAGCTCAGCCTTGCAGTAACATTATCACACAGCCGCAACGCAACTTTCTACCGAGCTAATGGTGACCCCGACCCCAAGTCCAAACCCAAGCCCAAACCCCTCATTCCACATTCCTTGGGGCATGCAGCAGAGTCGGAGCCCGCAATTTGCGTATGTCGGCTAATTTGATTTTAAATGCGCGGCGGCAACTCTCCCGAGGAGTGCCGTGTCCGACCAAGGGCCGTGTTGCACTGCATCCAAATGAGGCGCAAATGTCTTGGCCATGCAATTAGTCCGCCGCCTGCTTTATTTCGCTTCCCATTGCCCCAATCTCCATCTCCATCTCCATCTCAATCCCCATCTCAATCTCAATCTCCATCTCCATCTCTATGTGGGCTTCTCATTTCGGTGTCTGGTTTGACCCGAACGCTAATTAGAGCCGCGACTATGGCGGCGGGGATGGAGAGGAGAAAAGGGTACGTACGATTTCTGTGGTATTTCTGCATTGAGTGCAGTTCTGGGACGTCATGCGCTGATTGCTGCCAAGAGGCCCACGCTTCGTCGACTACTGCTGCCGCTGCCGCTGCTGCTGCTGCTGCTTTTGCTTCCGAAGAAGCATTCTCCGCTTCAATTACGAAATTGGAGAAAAGTGCAAGTGGTGGGCCTGCTGCCTGCTGCCACTTGCCGCCTGCCGCCTGCCAGATGGCCTCATTGCGATAGGGCCGATCTTAATCATTATTTCCTCAAGTGAAAACTCCCCAGTCCAAGTCCGAGCAGAAGCCAACAGTTTCCCTATTCCCCATCCGAAAAACCAAAAACCAAAAAACCAAAAAACGAAAAAAAAGAAAAAGAAAACGGTTGAAACCGTTAGCCTATCGGTCGACCATTATATGACCATTATGATGATGGAGCAGCTCTCTGGCCGTTGCTGTGGCCGTTGCTGCTGCTGTGGCTGGAGATGCCGTTTGAGGCTGATTGGTTTTTGGATTTACATAAATTGGCGACCAGTTCTCTCACTCTTTTCGGGGGGGTGGGCATGGGGGGGGGGAGCTCCCTCTGCTCTCACGCAGCTTCTCCATCGGCTGCTCCCGCAACGCTTCTCCGATTCTCTTGACCCAGTTTAGTGGGGCTTTTTGTTTTGAGGCTGTGCTTGTTGGCCAAATTAGTAGAACCTCGTTAAAAGCACACATGGAGAAACCTGACAGCAGCGGCAACGGCGGCAGCAGCACAAACATTTCGCAAGTGCTTCGGTTTGCGCAATCTGCTGCTGCCTCTGCCTCTGCTGCCCCTGCTGCCTCTGCTGCTGTTGGATGCGCCTTTGGCGTGTGCAGGCACCGGACTGCACAAAAGTTCGTTGCCCAAGTCTTTTGATTTGAACTTCCGCTGCATACGAGTCCACTAGTCCATCAGTCCACCAGCCTTTGAGCTTGCCTCTAACAGGGTATCTCCGTGGTCGACGGCTTCCTGGTCGGCTCTGGTCGGTCTGCTGTCCATTCTTGGCTCTTGTCTGTTGGCTCTTGCCTGTTGGCTCTTGGCGTGCCTTTTGGAATTAATTGCGCATAAAAATTGCCCATCATGCGCATTAAATGAGACATCAAAGAACGTCTGCCACCAACACACAGCAGTACTCGCATATACGTGTGTGTGTGTGTGTGTGTGTGTATGTAGTGGATCTGTGAGCTAGTTGGCCTGGCTAAAAGCTGCTAAGCGTATTAAATAAACATGCGCTGCGTCCCATGCGGCCCCATCCCCCCCCTTCCATCAGAGGCGACGCGACGCGACTTGGCTCTCTTTTATGTAACGGTACGCACAGCGGCTGAAGCGGCAGCAGCAACAATAAGCAACAATAAATTTCAGGCTTAAACAGTTACGTAAAGCAACAGCAAGAATGGCTAGAACCAACAGCCGAGGCAGAAACAGGGGCAGAGGCAGAGGCAGAAGCTGAAGCCAGGGGCAGTGCCAGTGCCAGAGCGTTTCATTCCCATTCCACTGACACTGCCAACTGGTGGCAACATCTTTCACCTGATGACAATATATGTATACCCCCCTCCTCCCCTGCATCTGCCCCTGCTGCATCATCTTTCTCTGGGTCCGCTCCGCCCCTCTCTAAGCCTTATAACAGGTTCGATATGATTTTGCGGCACTTTTGCGGCAAAGGAAACGCTTGATTGCCGCTTCTAAAGCAAGGCCAGGCAACGGCAATCGACAGCAGACGGCAGACAGCAGCAACAACAGACACAAGCCAAAAACAAGAAGAAATTACACCAGCATCGGACGACGACTCAATGGATACCCTGGGCAGATACCGTGTGCATGCCACAGCCACCTGTGGCATCTGTTGGTCAGCGGAATGAGTGCAATGGAACGATGGAGTGAAACGACCAAATGGAACGATGGAATGGAACATTGGAACGATGGAATGGAACGATGAAAATTGATCGGTGGAAGTGAATCGATGGATTGGAGGAATAATAATGTTGTGCGCATCAGATCTCAGTTGGCCTTACGAAGAGGCTGATAAACGTTTGATAGAAATCATAATACCCTACTCCGTAGGGTGCAAAGACGATCGACGACATTGACCGACGATATTGCTGGAAGCTGGAAGCTGGATGCTGTTGCCGTTGCCGTTTGCCAGTTGACCGCATTCCGGGCCCGGTCCAACAAATCAATGCGCGATCGTAGAATAGTGTTGGCAGCAGCAGTAGCAGAGGCAGAGGCAGTGGCAGCAACATTGCTGTTGTCCTTCTCTTGCCAATGCCACAAACTGGGTCAGCGCTCAGCCCCAAATGCAGTCGCAGATAGAATCTGTGGTATGTGTGCGCCTGAGTGTGTCTAAGTCTGAGTCGGAGTCGAAGTCGGAGTCGGAGGCAGCTGCTGCCAAGCACCTGCAACAGCCGCGCCACTGGTGCCCACTGCCGTCTGCCGTCTGCCATGTGCCAGTGCTCACTGTGCTGGACGGCTGATGCGTTCTCATTGCAGTTGCTAATTCTCGGCTGTGGCTTTGGCTGCGGCTGTGGCTGTGGCTTTGGCTGCGGCTTTTGCATTTGCTTTTGGTTTCGTGCCTAATTTTCTTTGGGCTGTGAACATTTTCAATGCTATGCGAAGATTGTTCCCACTTTAGTTTTATGGCTTGTTTGTTTTCCTTTGGTTTCCAGCTGTCTGTTTTCGGTTCTCTGCTTTCGGTTCTCTGTTCTCGCTGTGTGCTCAAATGTTTCGGGGCGATCCGACCAAAAGTGGACAAATTGTGAGGTTAATCATTTGGTCAGACCGCTTCCAAAGGCAAGCACACAAATTACACCAAAAAGAAATTGGATACAGGGGAAATGATATGGAATGGAACGAGTGGAAAACAGATCTCAGGACTAATCTTTTGCAATATGTTTGTAGTCCGAATAAACCTTGGATCTGTATCTATATATTCTATAGTCTTTGCCATGGGACAGACTCTCGACTTGGGGGAAATAGAAGTAGAAATAGAAATGGAAAAAAGTCGCTTACGAGGCAATTTGCATAAGAATGGAGGAACACATGGAACGATACGCACTAAAAACAAGTCGAGAATTTCGTGGGTTGTTCGTGGCTCTTCTTCAATTTCGATTCCCAGTCGTGTCTGTGCCTTTC
This sequence comes from Drosophila helvetica, assembly GCA_963969585.1. Classification (NCBI taxonomy): domain Eukaryota; kingdom Metazoa; phylum Arthropoda; class Insecta; order Diptera; family Drosophilidae; genus Drosophila; species Drosophila helvetica. The sequence goes on along the minus strand of OZ018401.1, from coordinate 18,606,020 downwards.
CCCTCTCTCTCTACCATGTGTGTTTGTTTTTTTTTGGGTACAATTCTCGTGGCGGTGGACTTTGTCAACTCTCTTCTCCCTATGCAAATGGACAGCCACAAATCAAGAGCTTGCCCCCAATAAGAAAGGAAATCAAAAACTGTGATAGAGAAGCGGGAGAGGGGAGAGGGGAGAGGAGATGCTGGTGGGGGCTCTGCTTTTGTTATGAATATTTTCACTTTGGAAATTTGATTTGGGGAGTGCGGGAATTGGGGTGGTTGCTGGTTATAAAATCGATGGGTATTTGTATGGGTTGGCATTCCATTTGAATAGTTTTACCGCTAGTTGCGGGGCATTACGACATCAAAAGATTGGGATCAGGCATCAGGTGGTGGCTGAGCTGGAGCCAGAGCTGGAGCTGGAGCTGGACCAACTTGTTGCAACTTGTTTGCTGCATGTGTGTGCAAGAAGTAACTGTAGCTGCCCCAGCCCCAGCCCCAGCCCCGGCCCCAGCCACTGGCTCTGCCTCTGGTCGCTCTGTTATTGATTGGCGGCCGCAGCTGCAAGAGCTGCCAACTCATCCTGAGACTGCACTTCCGATTGCCCCCAGAGCAAAGCGAAACGGACCGGGATAAGCCAGTCATCAGGCAGCCAGCCAGATGGAAGTCATTGAACCTGTGCGCTCTCATCATCGCCATCATCATTATCATCATTATCATCATGAAGATGGCGCCATCGTTTCCCTCTCGCTCTCTCTCTGTCTCTCTCGTGCCACTCAGCGTGCAAGCGGAACCAAAGCTGCAACAAAAACTCAGCTAAGCAAATTGCAATTTCCATGCGTTGCTTGCCACAGCTCCAGCCACAGCCGCAGCCATTGCCACAACCCATGTCCATGTCCATGTCCATATCCATGCCCATGTCCGCGTCCATGTCCGCAATTAGGTAGCTCTTGCCTCCCCTTGCCACACCGAAATCTATGGTTATGGCTATTATAAGTGTTATCGTTATCGTTATGGCCATGGCTAAAATATTGGAAGAGCCACAGAAGAAAAAGAGAAGGAAAACTGAAGAAAAAACAGCTTCAAGGGGTTTTCCATTCCGTGCCTGTCGCTTCAACCAGATTCGGTGAATCCAAGGAGCCATCACCCGAACTAATTGTACGACTGGAGAGTGCCTTCCAGATAGAGGACTATTCGGTCTTACCAAGCGGCTTTCAGTGGCTAAAACAAAGATATTTTCAGATGATTCCAGGAGAATCCATCTATTTGAAGGGTGGGCAAGCTGCTGGGCTACTTCATGCACACGCAATGTAAGTTGTTTGTGTAATTCTCTGGCATTCGCTTGGGAGCAGCTGGGATCTATCTGTTAAGGCGATGTATGGTCTGTTATAGATCTCTTTCTTGATATCCTATGATTTCATCGTCCCAGATCCCCGAATCGTGCCCGATCCGAATGGTCTCTGTTCGTGGCATTCTTATGGGAAATTTGTACATTGTTTGTTGAATTTATTCCCATGCGAAATGTGGAATGTGCTTCAAGATGAGAGTTTCGGCTTGATTCGAGGGCTTCGATTACTTGACCTCGGCCGACTGCCATCTATCGATAATTATCGATTGCTGCGGCAGGCCAGCAATCAATCACAGGCGAATATTTCACGATATCTGCTTTCCAGCACAACAGCACCGACACAGAAACACTTCAAGTTATTAACAAAGCAATTATTATTAACAATTTCAATTGCCTGACGCTGCTCTGGTGGCATTGATGGCATTGGCTGTGAAAACGAATCGTCGTGAATCACGCCGCGGCGTCCAATTTGCCACAATAACAATCACAATCACAATGGCAACACCAACAGCGGCAGCACTTGGACATACAACATACAACATACAAGATATGTATATGTACTCGTTGTCGCATGACAATTAATTAAATTAAAAACGAATGAATAGAAAAAAAGGCGCATAAATTCTGTCCAACATTTTTGCAGCCATCGAGGAGCATCTACGTATATTCCACTTTTTCTTTCTCTTTCATAAGGAGCAGCAGCAGCAGCAGCAGCTGGTGGCAGTGGCAGTGGCAGGCAGCAGCTTTCTTGGTGGCCAGCGCCGCTGCCAGTTGGCATTTAAATGCGTTGCTAATAGCAAACAATTTCATTTATTTATTAGACGTTAGTTTCACTTTTCGAGCATTTCACTGCGACATTAAAATTTCACACACGACGCCAAACAGCAAACAAAACGCGAAAGTTGCCCCAAGATGTTGTTGCTACAATCGCTGCTGCTGCGGCACAGTGTGTGTACGTGTGTGTGTGTGTGTGTGGAAATATTTAACTTTTAACTGCAGTCAGAGCCATTTATGTTTATGGCAATTAAAGGCAACGCTCACGCCTGAGAATCAAATGGAAATGGGAATGGAAATATGTGGCAGTGGCAGAGCCCACTGAAACTCTGAATGCTGAATAGTGAATAGTGAATGCGAGTGATTGAAATTTATGCGGCCTGACGTATGGCCTGGCTTTGGATGAGTCGCGATGAGATGAGATCAGTTGTGATTTCAGAAGTCTGTATGGCCACTCCCTTGCATTTCAAATTCTCTTCCAACCAGACAGACCCCACCCACACCCGCACCCACACCCACAGTACGGATCGGCAGATGTAACCATTACCAGAGCAAAAAACCCTCTTCCATGGGATACTCGTGCTCCAATAGGGAGAACTTTCGAGCGAAATGGGAGAAATGGAAACCCCAGAGGGTTTCCAGATATTTCCACAGTTTTGCATGCTCCGCAAATCGCTCGTTTTTGAGGAATACTCTCATTTAGTTCAGTTTCATGTGGGGCTACAAGAGGCTACGACGGTACTCGTATTTGACAAGGCCATTGACAGTTTTGTGCAATATTTACCCCGCCTCCGCCTACAGTATGCCCCCGCCCCCCTCTTGCACAGAGCTACTCCCACTCCCACTCCTACGTGCCAAGGTGACAATTGCAGCCAAACAAGCCAGAAACAAGAAACAAAAACGAAACTCAGTCAACAAAAATGTTGCGTAAAATTGTCAAGTCAAACATACAAATCCAAACAGCCAATATTGTGCCCGATCTGGCCAGGAGAGGCATTTTCGTGTCTGCCTTTTGCCAGAGACTGTGCGCGAGGCCGATGGTGTTTCCAGTGAAAACTGTCAGCCCCAACAAGTTGAAGGTTGCCCTGGCTGCTGCCCACGCACTCGCTGGGGTTGGAAAATTGAATTTTCTTGGCTGATAGTGGTCGTGGTGGTGGTGGTGGTGGCTCAGGCTTCCTACTTCCTTGTGGCAGGCATAGATACTCGTAGGTCTTATGTAAGGCCCGACCGCAGCAGCCACAGCAGCAGGCAGAAATGATTTTACTGGTGGCATGCATGCGTGCACAGTGCCATGCCCGGCGCCGCCCTTTTCCACCATCCATAAGGCAACAAATTGCTGCGGCTGTGGCTCTGGCTGCTGTGGTTCATTGTGCAGCAATAGATGGCTGGGGTATCTAGCAGATACTCCTCGCACGACGAGTATCTGGTGCCACGGAGTTTCGCATTGCAATTAAGCGCAGAGTTTCCGCATCTCTGACTGCCTCAGCCTCAGCCACTGCCTCTGCCACTGCCACTGATGATGATTATGATGAGCTGGTCATGCATGCTTATCCGCATATACATATACCAAGCCCGCACTCGTAGATACAGATATTACATTGGCCAGGGTCTGGATGTGGGCCTGATCATCACTCTTGATGAGGCAAGCACAGGGCATGAGGCAAGCCGCTGTCTCTCCCTCTCTCTTTGTGGCACTTTTACTTTTCTTATTGTCAACAATTGCCTCTGCCGCGGAGGAAAGCAATACAGAAAGAAATACAACTTTCCCAACATTACAGATTTGTCTCTGCTCTTCTCTTCTCTCCTCTCTCGCTCTCTCTCTCTAGCCTTCTTTCAACAAGTCGCAATTGTTGTCGCTTTTATTGTTGTTTCTGTTGAATGACTGCCACAGATCATAAATTTTCTTTTAATTTCGGTTTCTGTTTCGGTTCTTCAGCTTCTGCCGCCTTGGCGACTGGTTTTTTATGCTGCCTCCCTTTGAGGATTAATTTTTAATTAATTTACACGACTATTCCCCGAGTAAAAGTTGGCCCATCTGTTGCTTCCCTTGTTGGTTCGGGTGTCCCACGGGTCTCTGGCGGCAGGCTAAGTGCGGAGGAGGAGCCACCTGTTGGGTCTGTGCCATCCGATACTCCGGTACAATCCAGAACAAGCTGCAGGTCTCCTTTTCACTGCTGGCTGCTGGCTGCCGGCTGCAGTCGCCACGTGCCGGGACAAGTTTGTTGCCTAAGTCTTTCGTGTGCCACATTTGGGTCGCAGCCGTCACTCCTCCCGGCTGGCATGCGTGTGTGTGTGGTGACCCAAACAAACATCCGTTTCCTGGCAAATGCCACACCCTGTTCCCTCCTTCCCCCCCTTCCCAGCATTCGCTTCACCTGGATTTTGCCGCATATCCCACGAAACAATTAACCAGCGCCCAGCACTTGACTTTTCGCTGAAACTGGAACTAAAAGTGGAACTGGAACTGGTACTGGCACTGGTACTAGGGATTGGATTGGGGACTGGGGACTGGGGACTTGGGACTGGAGACCGTTGAGCATTGAATGCTCTTTTCGGCTTGTATTTTGTTGTTGTTGTTTTCTTTTTGGTTTATTGGCGTGGGAAAAATGCCAAAGTCACTGGACAAGAGACATAATTCATGAGTCGTTGGTGGCTTTTGTTTCGAACCAGAACCGGAAATCAAAAAACCAACAAAAAATGTGTATGCAAAAATAATAAAAATTAAATGCGAAGAAACAAATGAATTCTCTTTTAGGTGTGCCCCAAGCACACACACACACACACACGCACACGAAAATGGGTGAGTGATGAAAAAGGGGCACCGCCAGCGACAAGAGGAAGAAGAGCGGCAGAAAGTGGGATCGGATCATCAGCAGCAAACAAGAACGAGAGAAAATTTTTGTTTACTCTGGCTCTGGCTCTGGCGCTGGCGCTGGCTCTGAGTGCCGTTGGATACCCTGCCAACAGGGTATGCCCAACAGTCAAGGTGACATGGGATCTTTGAAGCGTCTTTGAAGGTGGGCTTATCCGATAACTGATCTATGCAAAGCATTGTGGGATTTTGGAATTGTGGGATTGTATCTTTGAAGATATTGAATCCGAAATGAAGTCCGAAGATATTCTGCTAACAATACAGTAGAGCTTCACATGTTTTGTGGGTTCCCATGTTCCCACATGTCAGGGCTGTGCATAGAGTCCGACGAATTGAAAGGTCATCGGAGCCTAAGCACCATGCGAATTTCGCGGAGAACCGCCGCAGCACATAAGACATAGAGGTTTCAGGGTCAAAATATTCTTAGGGCATCCCCGAGAACTGCCACCCACAGAGAATCAGAATCCACGCTGTCGAGGGCAGGGTATGCACTCGTCGGTATTCGTATTTCAAGAGAATTTCTCTCTTGTTTTCTTAGTCTTTCGCTTGACACACTCACCTATATTCTGCGCCTGGGCCTGCGCCAAAGCCGACGCCACCGCCACCGCCAGAGCCAGCGGCAGAAGCAGCTGCCACTGCCACTGCGTTCGTTGCATGGTTCGCTCTCTCTCGCTCACACCTGCTGCGGGGGATGGATCTCGTTCCTCTCTTTTTCAGTTGATTATTCTTCTGGTTGTTGTTGTTGTTGCTGTTGCTTTCGGTACTCTATATTTTGCACTCTTTTTCTTCGGCTTCTTCTGTTTTCTAGCACTTGCTGCAAGTTGTTGTCTGTTGTTTTGGGTGCCACATGCCAGCAGGTGCTTTTGGCCTGGTCAAAATGTGTGTCAGCCACCCGACTGTGGTGGCAACTGGTTCTATCCTTCGCCTTCCTCCGATTGTGCCACAGCGAGCCACAACCAAAACACACGAAAACAACAAAAAAAATCCACACACACACTCGCACTCACACACGCACGCAAAGACACGCACACACGGAAGAGAGAGATGGATGCCGAAAGTTTGAGCACACACACACCGATAGGCAGCACCGTTAGAGGAGAAGCACACGCTCGGAAACTTAACAAAATAACGTAAAAAAAATAACTGAATATTTTTGCTGGATTACGCGGCGCGCTTATCTTTTCCGCTGCATGAACCGTTCGCTGGAAGCTCTGCAGAGGAACTCAAGAGTCTTTCGTTCGGTTCGCTTCGGTTCGGTTTGGTTTGGTTTGGTTTGGCGTTTCTTTCACTTTTCACATTCGTCGTGCGCTCTCTCGCCCGCTCTCTATCTCTTGTTCTCGCTCTCTCTCTCTCTCTCTCTCTGCAAGTCTCGTTTGCTTTTTGTTTTCTTTTTGGGGGGCTTGAGTCGAAGAAGTCAAACCGTCTGTCGCCTTGTGCAGCTCGAAAGCAACTGAAAGTTTGCGACGTCGCGCTGTGCGTCTTGTAAGCCGCCTGTAAGCTGCTGTCGCTGCTGCTGCTGCTGCTGCTGCTGCTGCTGCCGCTGCCGTCGTAGCTGTTGCTGTAGCTGCTGTTGTGGTCGCTGTTGCTGCTGCTGTTGCTGAGGCAGGTGGGGGGGGGGACCTGCATGCGTGTCGGCCGAGCAGCACTTGCTGCTGCCGCTGCTGCTGCACTTTTGGCAAGTGCCAAGTTCTGCCGAGTCGCTGCCGCTGCCTGCGCCTCTGCCTCTGCTCTCTGCCTCTGCTCTCTGCCTCCCTCCGGCAGGCAGGGCGTGCTGATCAATGGCGGGGCTGTGGCGGAGCGGAGCGGAGCTTTGGCTTGGGCCATCATCATCGTCTTCATCTTCTCTAAAACGGTAATAACAACTAATACAGGTTATGCAACTGTAACTTTGTGCGTCTCTGCAGCTCGCTCGCTCACCATACCCCCTCCCTGTCCGATTGGACCAATTTAGAAGAATTCCTCTCGTTCGACTGCGACTGCGACAGCGACTGGACTGGATTGGATTGGATGGACTGGAGCTGCTGGACAGGGACGGGCACCTGGCTACCTGGGTAACTGGGCACCTGGGTACGGTGCAAAAACTACGACTACGACCAGCAGCTTCGGCAACGTTGCACAATGTTGCAGCATTTGCATGTCAAACGAATGGGGGAAAATGGAAAATGGGAAATGGGAGAAGTAAGCCAAATGGTCAGCAAATTGGAGCAGCATCCATGCTGGCGGGGAGTCAGTCCGTCCATCCAGCCAACGCATTCCATTCCCCGCTATATTTATGTCTCTCTTTGTGTGTGCGAGTGTATGTGTGTGTGTGTGTGTGTGTTTGTGTGACACATGTGGGGCACTCGTACATGCAAAATGGTCCAGACAGACGTATGCTAAAGTCAGGCTTAAAGCAGAAGATTGCAGCAAAGTTGAAGTTTCAAGTTTTAAATAATTGCAGTTCTGGACACATATCACACACATCCTAACGGGTTACCCAAAGAAAATCGGTTCACTGATTCTCTATATCTTACAGTCGAACACCGTTATAACGAACTTCCCTATAACTAAGTTACTATATAACTCGAGTTCTCATACGTTTTCGATCTCGCTATAAAGAATTTTTTCCAATTATTTTGATTATGGTTTCCTACCAATACAAAGGTAAACATTTATTTGGGGAAGTCCCGAACCATAAATGTGAGCTTTCCACACAAAAATACTAATTATTTAGAGTAAAATAAACTTAACAAAAATTTCATTTTACGAATTCCATATGACGAATTTTCCCCATAACGAATTCGTTATGGTTTTTTTCGTGGTTTATCAAATCTAAAACAATGAATATATGCCGAATCCAATTAGAGAACAAATCAATAAAGAATCATAAATACATATATATTACTGCATATACATATATCTATGTTTTGGTTTGTATAATAATCAAACCAAAGCAATTTTTCAATGCGAATCAGTTAACATCCGATCGGCCGATCAATCTGATTTTCGTCATATCGTACATATTTTGTTTACCTCTTGGTAGCCTGCGGGCCAAATGGATTGCCCCTTAAGGGGGAGTCGCCAAGTGGCGACAGTGTTGCACGGATGGCCTTGCGCGCCTCTAAAATGTTCAGTCATGTCGCAAGATTTGGAGTTCATGGATTGATCGATCAATGTTCGATATTCGCTGGGCAAATCTCGATCTTTCTCGCTCTCTTGCTTCCTCTTCTGCTTCCACTGCCTCCACTGTGCCCCACTCGAAACGGTTAGCTAACAGCAACAGGTTGCTTTGTGGCAACATTTAATTGGAAAATCGCTGGTGCAAGTGGCTGCCACTGCCGCTGCGGCTGCCGCTGCCTGGGGTTGGGATGGGTGGCTGATGCCCGATGCCCGATCCCCGATGGCTGATGGCTGATGGCTGGGCTTGCTCTTGAAGCTGCTCCCTGCCGGTCGCGCCCATTGTTCCGCTTTGTTGGGCAGACAGGCGGCAGATCGGCAGCAAGAACTCGTACAACTTGCCACAACTTGCCACAACTGGCCGCAACGGCCACGTGCGGACTCCTCCGCCAACGACGCCCACCACTGACCAGTGTGGAGTGACCACAACAAGGAAATCAACTCGGCCCACCGCAGAGGGGCTCCGCGAGAGGGATGGGGGGAATTGGGGACGCAGCCAAGCAAAGCGAATTGCTGCATCTGGTGCGCTGCTGCTTTTGCTATTCTAGCAGAGCCCCCACGCCCGCCCACCCCTCTGCCAATCGCGAACCAACCCATCAAATTCCATCTAACCCAACCCATTTTACTCCACTCCATCCCAACCCATCCCATCCATTGCCATCCCGTTTTAGCCTCGCTTCATTTTCCATTTAGTGCTTTTTTATTTTTAATTTCCAGCTCGTGCCTCTCGAGATTAACGTTCTGAGTCGCTGCTGCCGTTGGGCTCCCTTGGGGCATGCCCCAAAGAAATGCTCCACTTCGAAACAAAATCATCCAATTGTTCCAGGCGAAATTATGATGGATTTCCTTTCCATATGCCATATTCCATATGGCATATGCGTATCAAAGAGCTGATCCAATTCAGATCTGCTGATGAGGTTTTGATGATGACAAATATTTATCTAAGTATAATGCAAAAGAGTTTCAGATTAGACTAGAACCGAAAACGAACAGGCACAGCTGCCAGTATCAGTATAGGAACTGAATTATCTGAATGCTTCAGGGACATGCTTGATATTTATAGTCAATATTCTGCAACGAAATGGGGGTAAGTCAGTGGTAAATCGAAATAATATTACACCCATTACATCCAAAAAGCATTTATTCCAATTAAAGTGTTTTCACTTACATTTTGAAATGAATACGCAAATATTTTATCTAAATATGTTTTATATTTAAATTTAATACCTAATATATTTATTTTAAAGTTTCTTTTTGCTTACATTAACATTTACATGTATTTAAATCAAAGTGAATTCTATTTAATTTTACCTTATTTAATTTAAATATAAGCTTGCTCGGTTTCACCATGCCATTTTCCTGTCAGTGTAGCTTCCGCTTCCTATGTACAAATATTTCATATATCTTAAACGTTTCCAATTCTAAATTATGATCTAGTCTCCACCAAGCAATTTTCGAACGTTTAAGCTCCAGCGAAGATCTCGATGATCCATTGAATAAATGCATATTTCTTGCAACAAATTAGATAACATTCCCGCACTTATTTCCTTTCTTTTCCTTTCCTTTCCTTTCCTTTGCTCTCCTCCTTTGGTGGTTTTTGGCTAGTTGGTGGGTTGCCAAACCGACCGTTTCCGAACCAAGTGGTAAGAAAGGGTGGGGAGGGTGGTGGGGCGGTGGGAGCGGTGGGAGGTGTAGTTATGATTGCGCAATGGGCGCCCACAGAAAGTGACTGACTGCACTCGGAGCTGGAGTTGGAGTTGGAGTTGGAGCGGCACAGGTTGGGGGCAGGCCCACAATCCCGTGGCAGGGATGGCTATCCGCAAGCCGATTGCAAAAAGAGGCAGACTCCAGATGGGGCAAAGTGAAATGTGTGTGTACGCGAGGGCTAGCATGAAACGAAAGTAAAAATCTTGAGCAAAGTTTTCAATACACTCAGTGCATAAACATAGTAGGTACTCATGGGCCATACCATGCCCCCTGGCTACTGGCTGCTGGCTGCCGCCTGCTGCCTGCTCCTCTGAAAAGTGGAGAGCTCTTTTGTTGCGTTTTTGATATTTGCAATCATTTCATTTTTGGACACTAATGACGATGATGAATGCAACAACAGCCGAGTGGAACTGTATGTCCAGAGTGGAGCAGAGAGAATCCAGAGCTTACATAAGCCACCGCCGCCGCCGCCGCCACCGCCAACGACTGTGTGACAGCAGCCAGCATAAACATTGCAGAAACAAAGAGAGAAAAAGAGGGGAAAAAAATATATAGCAATTGAGGCAGCCAGAGAGGGCAGCCTCTGCCTCTGCCTCTGCTTCTGCCTTTGGCTTTGCCTCAGTCGCAGCCTCAAGTAGATCAGGTCGCCTCCGACTCCAACTCCGACTCCAACTCCGTCTCCAACTCCGTCTGCGCTGGACAAGTCGCCGGCGTTGATTGTGTCACCTTAATGGAGCAACCGCACGGCTCATTTGGACCAAAGAGCCGCCGAGAAAGAACTCCGAGAGACTCCGACTAGAAAATACCTGCTAAAGATCCACAGATCTGCCAGAGATCTGATCTTTATCTGTTGCTGAGTGCCTTGGCAACTATTCAGAATGGGACCTGCATATCACCGAAAAGTTTCTCAGAAAAGTTATTTTAAGCAGCCGTAATGGACGTTCGGAAAAGCTAAGTATTTCCCCTGGGTTTTCGAGATTACAAGGTATACAAATGCTAGGGAGAGATGCGATGCTTTATCCGACGCTGGAAGACAATCGTTTGTGGCATTAGCACACACGGACAGCGGCTAGGTGTGATCTGGTTCGCCCTGTGGCTGACCTCTGGCAGGGCATGGCCCTAATCATTCCATAGGAAGCCAAGTTCGTTGCCAGAGTCTTTTGTTTCGCTCAAAGAGAGAAAGAGAGAGAGAGAGAGAGAGAATTGCATTTAATTATTCCTCACACACTCTCTCATACACACACACACACACACCCACACTCGCTCTTAAGTTCAAATTTCCCATTTCCCATTTGAGTATTCTAAGCACGCCATCGCCGTTCAGTTTGCCAATTTGACAATTTTATTGATGGCCATACGTTACGTGCCCGTGCCCATTGGCCATTGCCCATTGGCCATTGCACGCACAATGATCCTCGCATCGCCACCGAAGAAAACCAAACTCAACTTTCATTTTGATAATGATAATTTAATGAAAAGAAGTGCCGCAGCCAAACGAGAGTTTAGTCGGATTTCGGATACCTTTTTGGGGGGAAATGAGAATTTCCAAGATGAAAGATGGCATATGAGAACCGTCTGGTTCCCTGGCAATGCCCATGGACACCCAAATTAAAGCGATATCGCCACTCTGCACTCAACTTACCGAGCAATGAGCACTGAGTACACTCATGGCCCCATATGGGCCCCCATATGTGCCCCCACACACCGCGCCATAGGAAGAAAGTGTATATCAATTTCATTTCGAAATTCGAATTCTTCCGAATATTCTTTTATGGCCTGGCCTTTTATTGAATGGCTATGTGGGTCTTCAATGAGCTTCACTTTCGATCAGCGGCTGCCTGCCCGACTCGCCCTATTGTTGCTGCTGTTCTTTTGTTGCTGCTTTTGTTGCTGTTGTTGTTTGGGGCAGCAGTAACGCCTCGTTAGGCTGCTAAGCGTTGCCCATCAGCAGCGGCCGTGGCAGTGGCAGTGGCAGGTGAAATATTGGCTGGCAAACACCTGAGGAGGGGGCCCGAAAAGAACCCGAACCCGAACCCGAATCAGAGTCTAACTGTTTGCTCAGTTGGCTGGCTGCCTGCCCGGCCAATTAACGCATTCCAAGTCGCGTTTCCCCCAGCTCCGGCCCTCGGTCGCCCCCCTTTCCCCTTCAATTCCCACTTCATGGCTGCCTGAAGAGAGCGAGCGCAAGAAATATGCAAATACATTTCTGTGGCTTGGGCCGCCCGACTTCTGATTTTGGTTGTGCCGAAAAGTTTCTAAAAAAATCAAAATCATATTCAATTTTGGCTTTGGCTCTGGGAGGTCAATAGACGACCGTCCCGGGCAGGGCAGGCAGGCCAAGTCCAGCAATTTCTGTGTCAATCATTATACCCGGTACTCGAAGAGTAAAGGGGTATATTAGATTTGTGCAAAAAATTAATGTGTGTAACACCCAGAAGGAAGCGTTTGCGACCCCATAAAGTATATATATTCTTGATCAGCATCAATAGCCGAGTCGATATAGCTATGTCTGTCTGTCCGTCCGTCTGTCCGTCTGTCCGTCTTCATTAGCGCCTATAGCTCAAAGACCATAAAAGCTAGAGGAACACTATTTTGTATCCAGACTCCTGTCCTATCGCACTGTTACAAGTGTATTTCAAAATTTCGCCCCGCCCCCTTCCGCCCACTCCAAGGACGAAAATCTGTGGCATGCACAATTTTAAAGATACGAGAAAACTAAAAACGCAGAATCGTAGAGAATGACAATATCTATCAGAGTGTTGAATCTGGATCAGATCGACTCATAAATATAGCCACAATGAAGAAAACAATTTCGAAATGCATCGTTCCCTCTCGCTCTCTCTCACACACAGGGGTAGGCGCTATGCCTGATCGAATTTTTTGACGCCTAGTTCTCAGAGACTATAAGAGCTAGAACCACCAAACGTTCTATCCAAGCTCCTGTGATATCAAACCGAGACGAGTTTGTTTTAAAATTTGGCCACGCCCCCTTCCGCCCCCACAAAAGATGAAAATCTACAATTTTGAAGATACGGGAAAACCAAAAACGCAGAATCATAGAAAATTACTATATCTATCAGAGTATTGAATTTGGATCAGATCGGATCATAAATATAGTCAGAAGGAACAAATGAAATTTCAGTGGCCTCCCAAGCGCAGACTGATTCCCTCTCTCTCTCGCACACAGCCGTGTATGTATATGTAGGAAGTAGATAAAAACATGTAGAAATGGCAGATGTAAAAAATTTATGTTAACCAATATGGAAACATCTAATAGATCAAAATCTCCGAAAAGGTTCGACTTAAATTGTTTTTTTTTGGCTAAAATTTAATTTTTTCCTTTTGCGAACATGTAATAAATTACAACAAGCTCAAATACATACAAACTGACTGAGTACCGGGTATAAAGTAGAGCCGCGGCGCAGACGCGGCTCATAACGTTCCCCCTCGTTTATTTTAGGAATGGGACTCGGAATCGGAATGGGAATCGAACTAAACGAGGTCGGGAGAAAGTCACTGCAGCAGCAGCGGCAGCGGCGGCAACAAAAATGAGTCGAAAAAAAAACACTTGTCGCTGGTTGCTAAATTGCCTGAAATTATGATTAGTTGCTGCTGCTGCGGCTGCTGCTGCGGCTGAGGCTGCTGCTGCGAGGATTGCAGGTTGTCAGCGAATCGAGACGTGTGACGATTGGCCTGAAAGTGCAGTCAGTGCAGCCGAAATCGGGGCTCGACTTGGCTTGGATTTGGCTTTAACTTTGGCTGCCGAGGCAAGTGCAGCAGCCGCACATTTCCGCATCGCAACGCAAGCAGCAAAAGCGACAGCAGCAGCAGCAACAGCAGAAAGAGCAGAAAGAGCAGCAACGTGAAAGCGATGGAGATCTGCCGCAAGGTCAGCCAGCTGACAATTGGAGATGTGTCAATTGGCCGAAAAAACGTGGCTGGGAGCGGGAAAAAACCAAACAACAATGACAGCAGCAACAGCAGCAGCAGCAGCAGCAAGAGCCTGCGGCAACAATGGTCGCAACTGCAGCACTTATCGCTGAAAAAAATCAATAAAAGCTTGGAAAATATAAGTTAAGGGGCAAAAACGAAGTTGGCTTGCCCTTTCAGCCAGTTGCAATGCTTTCCAAAGGGAAAGTTGGCCTGGGCCTGGGTAGAGCAAGAGCCGCAAAAGGAGCAGGTGCATCAGATCTACCATACCAGCTACCATCAGATCCGCCGTTCAATGGGTAGGATCTGATCTTCCCATAGGGACATGCTGGCCGTGGGATAGTATTGGCTCAGAAATGGATACGAATAGGTTGTAAAATTACTTGAGTTGGTTTTGTGCAGCTGGAATGATGCAGAGCCGAATATACTCTCCTCCGGTCATCATTCCACCATCGGTTGCATGACCAAAGTAGGCAGCGCATGGAAGCCCTCTGCTCCAAAGAAGAGCAAAGGAAAAACAATCGAGCGCTGCGGACAGAAATCTGTGAAAATGAAAATGAAAATTGTGCAAGAGCGACAATTGCCAGGGCTCTTGTTGCTGCTGCTTCTGCTGCTGCTGCCGCCTGTGAGTGTGTGCGAAATGCAGTTAATATAATTTACAGCCTGGGCAAACCGTCAGCGTTGATGACCCTCTCATTAAAAGATATGACGAGAGGGAAAGAGAGGGCGCTGGGGACGGGGATGGGTATGGGAAAACTGAAAAAGAGATGAAAAGCCTCGTGACAAATGTGTGAGAATCGAGCGGCTGAGAAAAGCCAAAAGCAAATGCAGGACGGAGACAAAAAGTGTCTTGTCTCTGGCCATTGGCCTGGCGCCCTGTAAATGATGAGACAAGAGGAGCCAGGCAGCAGTCCGCCACGAGACTTCCCCTTTCCCCATCTCGAATCTCACTTTCATTAGAGGGAACATTGATTTTGGCAGTACGATCCAGACACAGACCCAGACCCAGATCTAATTGGCCCAGGAGAAAGTATGCTGGAAAATCGAGAGTTGGCTTTGATCAGAGCCGCCAGAAAGGGTCTGCGTTCTGCCGAGAAGCGGACCAAATGAGACACAGAAATCTAGTCTGGCCTGAAATTGGCTCGGCAGATTGTTATCATCGTCTAATGCTTAATGGCAGTACAAATCGCCTGCCCCATAACCCATGCCCCAGCCCCAGCCCCAGCCCCTGCCCCTGCCCCAGCCCCTGCCCATGCTCCACTCTCATCTCATCAGTTTGATTGAACGCTTCTTCCACTTGGCTTCCACTCTGTGCCAGATGTGCAGTCAAGAAAGTTTCGTTCTCGGATGGAGGTTCGGAAATGGAGGTTCGAGAGTTTTGCTATCAGCACGCATAAATCGCGCACGGAATGTGTCGTAGCATTTCCATTTCCATTGCCATTTCCATTCCTCAGTGTTTCAGTGCCTAAATTTGACTTTCTTAATTGTTTCATTTGCCGCGTGGTATCTGCATCTGTATCTGTATCTGCAGGCATGCTGTCTGCTGTCGGCTACGAGTATCTGCCATCCAAGTATCTAGGTATCAGCCAATGACAAGTGTCACTTGTCTGCGGCTCGTACGAGCGGAGTATGTTTTGTAAAATTAAATTACTTAATAAAAGTGAAATTATCTCTCCCCTTTCTCCCTCGTTTACTCTTCTCCACACGTCTGTTCCCCTGTTTTTCTGTTTCTCCGAACAAACAAGTTTCTGAGCCTCGACTTTTATTGAAGTTGGAGTTGTCGTTGGAGTTGGAGTTGATGTCTGTTTTTCTAAACAGAAAACGAGAGTGAAATTTGTAGTCAAGCCCTAAGGTTTTCACTCCTCGAAGTCGGTGGTTCCAGCAGTTCCAGCTCCCGACTCGCAGTCCTAATCCTCTCCAGAGAGGAGATCCTCTCTGCCTTGAATGGGCAAACAAACGACTTAGAACACGAACTCGAAGTCGGGATGCCAGGCCAGAGAAAACGGATTTAGTGGATCCCCCATCAAGTGCTTAAGGTATGGGGAGGGTGCAGGCGACTTTCCGGAGGAGGATTTGGCATAACTTTCACCTCACAAATGCCCAACCTGCTACTCCAAGACGACGCGACGCGTCTCGTCGCGACATGGAAATGGAAATTTATTAGCAAATTATGATTTCTGGGCACAGGCCAGCACTGACCAAAGACCAGTCGGTTGACCACTTGCCAAGCAGCCCGAGCAGCCCAAAAAAAGGGCCAAAAGCAAGAGCGTCAAACGAACTCGAAGCAATTCGGGGCAGGCAAAGGCAAAGGCAAAGGCAGAGCCAAAGTTAAAGCCCAAGGAACGTGACTGAGGCAGAATCGAGAAGCGGAAGAAAGTTTCAGTCTGTTCCGATACCCTAGCCGAGGGTATAACGATTCGAATGGGCAATTGGCTTTGCAGGAGCAATATATGTATGTACATACGCGTGCCCTGTAGTCGGTTTTCCATCAAAACAGAATCAAGCCTGAAAAGGCTGGAATGGAAATGATCGATCTGCAAGGGTATCTCGATCGGCGACCTCCGAGGCGTGGGCTTTCCTTCTTTCGGGTTTTGACTCACGCCTTGCCTTGGCATGACTCCAGCCCCCAGCCCCCAGCTCCCTCTCACCCTCTCACCCTGACCCTTCATCATGAAAACGAAAACGAAAACAGCAACAACTGCGCAAACAATTTTCTCAATTTCTCGACAGGTTTGTTTTTCCTTTTGTGGCTGGCTGTTGTGTTGTACTCGTACAAGTATTTCGGCAACAGGCAACAGGCAAAATATTTGCTTAACAATTTCTACTGTAACAAATAAATAAACTGGCTCTTTTCCCTCTTTCTCCACAATAATGCACATTAATTGTTGTGATGGATGTCACTCGGAATAGGAGGCACAGGGGACAGACTGGCGGATGGGGGGCTGATGATGATGAAACCCAAGCCCAAACCGAAATCGAAACTGAAACCGAAACAGAGCTGGGCCTTTGTCTCAGCGATGGGTTGGAGGAGGGCAGAGCCGAGCCGAGCCCAGCCGAGTCGAGTCGAGTCGAGCGATGATGTTGCAATCGTCACCCACATAAATGGAGTCATAAAGAAGCGTCTCGGACCCCGGGTCCCTCCATGCAGAGGATGACTCAAAAGAAAGCGAATCCAGAGGGGAGAGAAACCGAGCAGCGAACAGCGAGCAGCGAGCAGCGAAAGTGAAATGCTTTCGCAGTCATTGATGATTCAATCGGCCACGCCCCGCGGCCGGACCATCTTCGAGTTAGCATAAACCTGCATCCCAAAAATGCGAAAGTTTTGTTATCAATCCCAAGACCCAAAGCCAACAGCCCGAACCCGAACCCTAACCCGAGCCCAAATATTTCTCATACATAAAACCATCATAAAATCCAAGAGCAGGGTGCGAACAGTGGCAGGGCAGGGTCTGGGTTGGGGTCTGGGTTTAGTCTGGGTCTGGGTCTGGGGAGACACTTGAATACAAGACACTTTACAATTCAGATGAGGCGATACGCCAGGCGATGGCGATAAGCATCTGTTGCATAAGATCTGAGATGAAGACGGGCAGCGATTTGGGATAAACGAGCTCCGATTGTCTGCCGCGGTATTGGGTGTTGGGAGATCATGGCTGGGGGGCTGCCAACCTGCAGCTGATAGCCCGAGACAGCGGTAAGTAGAGCCAGATAATGCTCAAAAATAAATGCATTTATTTCTATTGGTTCCCACCCAAAGGTATTCCAAGAAAATGATTTTTCCATCAGTTTTTAGTCCTGATACTCCCATCAAAAGTCCCATCTGTCCGGAGCACTACAATACCCATAAAATACCAGCCAGAATACATATATAATTGTCTGTGATGGGAACATATGCCAACCACCCATCGTAACTCTTAGCTGGGCCCCACCCCCAGAACTATGCAAAACGCATCGTAACTGTTTTACCATTTGAATTCTCTCCAAATCCAAGCTGAGAATTCCATCTGCACCAGTCCCGGTCCCGTTGCCGTTCCTGGTCCCAGTCCCAGTCTCAGTCCCAGTCCCAGTCTCAATCCCCGCCCTGGAGCCGTGTCACCTGTGAAGTGAAGTGAAGTGTAAGCCACTGCTGGCTGATAGATCGATGGCTGGACTTTGGCTTGGAGCGGAGCCCGATTGCAGCTGGAGGAGTGAGGAGTGGGTAAGCTGCTGCTGGGGACTGCTGGACTGCGGGCAATGTTTACCGTTTCAGTTTCAATTGGCATCGCAAATTGCAAGCGACTGGCAAATTTAGCCAAACGGATTCGGCTCGGCATGCGCGGCACGTTGCCGTTGCCTGGCCTGGCCTGGCATGGCATGGAAAACTGGCGTCGCATGGAAAGCACATCATGGAAAAGCTGCGGCATATACATAAATCGACGCCAGTTGTCAAGATGTCGTCGCCAATGTACTCGTATCTGCTGTCATGGCCATGGGCAGGCTTTTGCTGCCAGGGGGACTTCTTTCATTGCATTACCATGCTTTCGGCTTTCGGCTCTCAGCTCTCAGCCAGAGTCAGAGCCTGTCGAGTTGATGTCGAGGCTGAGGCTGGGGCTGGGGCTGCGGCTGACGCTGACACTGGTGTCGATCCGCGTCAGGTGCGCTCGGCCAAAATTAAAACGATCCGTTAAGATGCGACGAGCAGCGGCCAAGGTGAACCGATAAAATCGCCAGGGGTCGTGCCATCGATTGATGCCGCATTGACTCCAAAATATGCGAGCAAGATGAGTGTGTGGCCAACTCGGCCTAAAAGAGGCTCGTCTCCCTGGCAGACATGGGATCTTTTTACTTTTAAACACAAAAAAGAGGTTGATGAAGCTCTGTTTAAGACATACTTCCTGCTGAGTGCCAAAAGTGCTGCGAAAATGGGTTGAAAACATACATAATGGGTATTCATCTTCATGGAAACAATATTTAAAAACAATTAAGACATTTTCATCCAGCCATGTTTGTTTTTGCATTATTGTGCAAGCATTAGGGCTCCACAGCCATAAATCGATTTATCGACATCTCCGTCGAAAACTTTTAAAATAATTTAAAAAAAAAATAATAAAAATGTATACAAAGTTAAATAAACTCAATGAAATTTCCAGTATTGGAGCGGACTGTATCCTGCGAAGCATTTCGCTTCTCCAAGGACTAGTATAATTATTTCATCGACAACAACATATTTCAAATTATTATACATATTTGCCTGTAATATTTCGGTTGGGTATTTCTCGTTAAAATATTGGTTTTCCACATCCTCTTGAGGTGCGCTTAATTAATTTTCTAGACCTCGAAATCCTTCTTTTTCTCTGAAACAATATATCGATTGGTGGCATCCATTTAACTATGCAACACCACATTTCCGCTGTGATTTGGGGCTTTACAAACTTGAATTCCTTTTTTTTCAAGGTGTAGGTTTTTTTTTAATTTTTTAAATCTGGTATTTTTTCAGAGGTATCTCACATCTGATTGTAGCGAATTCAGCTATTCCGAGAAGCTGATTAATGCAGCTATAAATCGGATTCAAACACTTTGTAGCTTCAGTTTACCCTCTGGAAAATTTCCAATTCAAATTTCATAATTTTTTGAGTATATTTTTTGAAAATGTTGACTCTTAAAAAAAAACCATAATTGCTTAACAATTTAACAATCCCCAAATCTATCAGAAAAAGTCATTTTTGGCCAGAGCGGAAATGTCGTGTTGACTAGTGTAATTGATAGGAGATAAATCACTTGTTAAAGACCCCATCCCCATAGCTCCCATAGGCCCCATAGGGTGGTATAAGGGTAGAGCCGACAGTCAATAGGCCAGAAGCCCAACTCAAACTTCAACATCGACATCGGCATCGAGTTTGGGGGGCAATTGAAACGCCTTGCATTTGTGTGTTAATGGGCCCGGACCGACCCGACCCGAGCCGAGCTGATCTGAGCTGATCTGCGTGCTCATTACGCTCGATAAATGCGGCCGGCCTCGAGCCGATGCGGACGTGTAAAGAAAGCGTTCCGCCAAAAAAAATGCCCCACAGCCCCCCAGCGCCGCAGCACCCCAGCACGGAGGTGAGCAGCCCGAGCTGAGCAAACAGCCCGGCAATAAACCCACAAAGAGCCAAATGAAACTCTTTGAGGTCGGCAATTGAAATGTGTTCAATGGTCAGGCATCCATCCAAAGGGGGATTCAATTAAGTTTTCTATCTCCATGCGAGTGTGTCTGCGGCTCTATGCGGGGGTGAGTGGGAGCAGGTGATGCTGATGCTGATGCTGATGTGGGTGCTTGCGGGTGTGCGTGGGTGGTGCCACAGGTATGCGCATTGTTAACTTGTCAAAATGCAAATGCTGTTGCCGAATTGCTGCCACTACAAAAGGGGTCAAACTAAAACAAAAAAAAAACAACAAACAATCATGTTGCGGGCTAGCCTCTGAGGGTGTAGTATCAAATGATTCGGCTAGCCTTAGTTACTTGTGTTTGTCACAGAAGAGTCCATAATCCACATGCCCAAATGCAAGGAGCGGATCGAGATCCGCGTCCATCTAAGTTATATATGTCTAAGCACGTTTAAAGAAATTTATTTTGTCCCCGTTCGGCATCCCGTCCGTGGGCGGACTTTGTGCATTGTTAATTTGTCAAAATGTCTGCAACATCAGACATGTGTACTCACAAGTACATACATATGTATTTCCTCGCAGCGATACAGAAAGTTGGAGCCTTGCAGAGCCATAGACAGAGAGAGACAGCCGATGGTAGGAATTGACAGATGCCCAATCCGAAGCTAAAACCAAAACCAAACGGTGCCTGGCAGCCGTCTTGAGACGTTCAATTTCCAACAACGCATCAAACGGAGACGAGACGTGGACTTGGATTTGGATGTGGATGTGGACGGAGATATTTGGGAGTGTCGCCCGAGGGGACCTGCCTCGAATTCCACAGCGTAGACAAATAAGTGAGCATGGCTTGGCAGAGCCGCCTCTGGTGTGGTGACTGGGAGAACGGGAAGGAGACAGTCGACAGTCGACCGGGCAGGCGAACCACCAGTTTTACATAATCAAATGGCAAATTATTTATGGGAATTATTGTGCGTGCTGCATGATCAAAATAAATGTAAGACACATTTTTTGGCAGGCAGAACGTTCGAAACAGATGGAACAGATGGGTATGCGATGGAGTGGGGGCGGGTAAAATATGACGGAAATTATGAAAAACATCTTGCCTTATGGCAAATCAGATATAGTAGGGCTGCCAACACAGACAAAGTGCAAAATGAGTGCAAATGACAGGAATATTGAAAGGGGTTACAGCATATAAAGAAAAAACAGTTAGATCTAATATAAACACAACAGAGCTGAAACTGCATCTTTGGAAGGCAGCCTCTCTTTTCTCTGTTTTGTGCAGTAAGCTTTCGCCATAATATTAGTTTTGCTTCTTAGAGTTGTGCATTAGAAAATATTGGTAGGTGGGGATGGGCTGCAGAAATTTCATACATAGCTATGTTTTATTTGATCATATTTCTTAATAAATAAGTCAACTTAAGCTTAAGCTATAGGACAGGTGATAGCCATAGCTACCGGAACTTTCGGCTGGCTATCATTTATTGGAAGGACGTGTGCTTTTCTCACGTGGTACAGTAGAACTCATCGCCAGGCCAGCAGTCGATCTTCGTCCCGAACCGTGACGCTGCCTGGGAGAGGCAGACGAATTCTTACCAGGATCTGCACCGCAAGCACATGAAATGCGTCCAGAAAATATGTCTCTGTAACAACGCACGGAAATATAACAAAAACATCTGGACAATATTTCCATGCAAGCAGTGTGCATCGACCTGAGTACATATGAAGTGTGTGACGGGAAATGTTAGACTGTCGCGTGACTCCGAACCCGTTGATATCAATTGCGAGGTTTGTGTGGATGTGGAACAGAAGCTTTATAGCAGTCTCCATAGGCGACGTTGTGCAGGGAGAAATTCCGAATGGGTTTCAGACAGATATCGCAGCATTTATTCTGCGGGGGATTGGCCAACAGCTGGCGCTTGTAATCGTCCAGGGGTGCGCACGCAACGCAGTAGCTGCGAAATTCACCATCGAATTCAGAGGGGCAACCGTTGTCCATCCCGGAAGGGATACACATATAGTTACAGGTTAGCGGTACAAGTCGATTTTAACCTTACCAGGTAGAAGTAGTGGACTGTCAGCTTCTGCCCAATCACCTAATCGCCATACATCAAAGTATGATCCTCATTGTTGCCGCTTTTTCTGCCGCAGATATCACAAATATGTTCCTCCATTTAATCTCATGTGAATATTTTTCGCGAATCCACGCGGGAAGTTGACTATTCGAAAAACGAAGAACAGGCATAGTTGTATGACGCATTAGATTTAATTTCTCTCTGCATATCTTGTTTCGATACATAGTTTTAGTATCAGTAAGAAGACTATAAACTGAAAAATTGAGTTGAGATAGCTTTAAAAATAGATTGGGGCCTGGAATGACAAGCATACTGTACCTATAGTACAATATAAGATATTCGTCAATTTTGATATTCCGTCTAAAATTACTACCTAACTGGGACCCTATCCACTGACCACATAATTTTATCTGATAAGCTAATCAATTCTTTACAACAATTGCACAATTTAAAGGACCTCCTTGTATTGGATGAGCAGTATGATGAATTTAACCCCTTCGCGCCATGTGCTGGGAATAGATGCCAGGGATCCATCGATTACAAGCGATATTAATGTGCTCTGGGCAGAGTGTGACCAGAGTACTAGGCTTTTTATAAAAGAGGCACAACATGTCCACTGAATTAAATTACATCTGTGTGTAGTTGCCATGTTGTTGGCTTGGCTATGTAGTCATGTCATGTAATTAACAGCAGAGCCACCTGACGAGCACAAATCGCAAAACATATCGCATATCATCGATCGATATATCGATACGCAACCACAAATGTCGTCGTGCGCTACATAATTGTTTAATAAACAATTAATCACTTAATATAAACAAAACTAGTGCGAATAGTGGTATAAGTGTGATGAAAAATCAAACGCAGCTCGAATTGCCATACGTGAGAGATAGCAACGCAAAGCAGCACTTACCTCACTCACCTACGACGATCCACACAACAACAACAAAAATAATATTAACAGCAGAGGCAACAACAACAAACGTAAATTCGCAACGCAATCAGAAATACAACAAACACTAAGAAAAAAACTAACAAATAAATAAATTAAAAATAACAAAAACAATAAGAAAATAAAGCGGAAAAATACGGAAAAAGAATAATTCCCAGCTGAGGCAAATAAACAGTAATTAAAAAAAAAAAAGAGAAAACATATGTACAACGTTGCGTGAGAGAGTGACTTTTGATGGTGAGCGCGCGCGACAGTGCGAGCGAGCGAGAGCGAGAGAGGGTCGTAGGCAAAGGTGGTTAGCCATAACAAAAACAACAACAACAACAGCAGCAACAACATCACGACAGCATAAGCGAGACCTTGAAAACTTTAAAGAAAAGCAAAAATATATATATGTATGTGCATACATATATATACATAATATCAAATATTAAAAACTAATAAAAGAGCAAACATCGTGAGAGAGAGAGCAGCCAGCGGCGGCAGCAGCAGCAGCACTAGCAGTACCAGTGGAAGTGGAAGTGGGGAGTGCGAGTGAGAGAACACTCCTCATCCTGTTATGGAGAGTGACGATTTCCATTTTCCGCAAGGCGCCAATTAGCGAATGGGAAACGGGTAACGGTGGAAAACCATAAGAACGTTTCAATCAAAAGCAAGGCAAAAACAATTTACCCACACACACACCCACACCAAACCAACACCAGAACACACACACACACACACATAACAGTAACGTGCGCAATGGCCGCAGCAGAGACAGCAACAGCCGCTGCCGCCGTAGACGTCGCAGCGGCAGCAGCTGTGGGCTCCGGCTCAGGAGCGGCGGCGGCTGCATCGGAGGCAGCCAATGGCCGAGAGGCGCGAAATCTGGCCGAAAAGCAGCGCCGGGACAAGCTCAATGCCAGCATCCAGGAGCTGGCCACCATGGTGCCACATGCAGCCGAATCGTCTCGCCGCCTGGACAAGACCGCCGTCCTGCGCTTCGCCACCCACGGCCTGCGGCTGCAGTATGTGTTCGGAAAGTCGGCCACACGGCGTCGGAGGATAGTCTGCCTGAAGGGTGTGTCGTCGCAGGAGTCCAGCAGCGGCTGCACAGCGGCGGCCGCCACACAGAATCCCAGCCTCCATCTGACGGACACACTGATGCAGCTGCTCGACAGTTGCTTCATTACCATCACCTGCAATGGCCAGATCGTGCTGGTCTCCTCCAGCGTGGAGCAGCTGCTGGGCCACTGCCAGTCGGATCTGTATGGCCAGAATCTGCTGCAGATCACGCATCCGGACGACCAGGCCCTGCTCCGACAGCAGCTCATTCCACGCGACATCGAGACGCTGTTCTATCAGCAGCGCCAGACGACGCATTCACCGAAGCGGCAGCCTCAGCACCGCTCGACATCCACATCGGTCTCCGTTTCGGGCAGCGATGTGGAGGAGGATGCCGACGAGGAGGCGGACCCAGGGAACGAGGATATGCCAGCGGACGACCACGGCGGCTGTCAAGAGCTCTATCCACGTCGCAGCCCCAGCCCCCGTACCATTGCCCATCTGGCGGCCATCGACGAGAGGCTACGCTCGGATCGGCGCTGCTTCACCATTCGTGTGGCACGCGCCTCCACCCGCGCCGAGGCGAGCCGCCAGTACGAGCTGGTGAAGATCGACGGCTGCTTTCGGCGCAGCGATTCCTCGCTGACCGGCGGGGCGGCCGCCAATTATCCCATTGTCTCGCAGCTGATCCGTAGGTCGCGTAACAACAACATGCTGGCAGCGGCCGCAGCAGCAGCGGCGGCAGCGGCCGAGGCGACGGCAGCAGCAGCGGCGGCCATCACCGGTTGCCTGCCCCAGCACGATGCCATCGCCCAGGCGGCACTGCATGGCATCAGTGGGAACGACATTGTCCTGGTGGCCATGGCCCGAGTGCTGCGCGAGGATCGTGTCCGGGCAGAGTCGCCCGAATGTGAGGATTTTGGCTCCAGTCTGCTCTACCGCCAGCCGGAACCGTACCAGCTGGAGTACAAGACACGGCACCTCATCGACGGCAGCATCATTGACTGTGATCAAAGGATCGGCCTGGTGGCCGGCTACATGAAGGATGAGGTCAGTCACGAGGACACTAGATCGATGAATGGACATTTATTAACCCCAAACACCACCGTTTTGTTTTTTGCAGGTGCGAAATCTCAGTCCCTTCTGCTTTATGCATCTGGACGATGTCCGCTGGGTGATTGTGGCTCTGCGGCAGATGTACGACTGCAACAGCGACTACGGCGAGAGCTGCTACCGTCTGCTGTCGCGCAATGGACGCTTCATCTACCTGCATACGAAGGGATTTCTGGAAATCGATCGCGGCAGCAACAAGGTGCACTCATTCCTGTGCGTGAATACTTTGCTGGATGAGGAGGCCGGACGGCAGAAGGTGCAGGAGATGAAGAACAAGTTCTCGACCATCATCAAGGCGGACGTGCCGACACAGAGCAGCAGTCCGGATCTGCCTGCCTCCCAGGCGCCCCAACAGCTGGAACGGATTGTCCTGTACCTCATTGAGAATCTGCAAAAGAGCGTGGAGGCAAAGTCCGGGGATGTACAGCCAATGGATACCAGCATGGACGATGGCTACAGCTCACCGGCCTCCTCGTCAGCCACCATGCTCACCCTGGAGGAGATGGCCCCATCGCCCACACAGTCCCAGACGCAGAGTCAGTTGGCCCTGGTACCGCCCGCACCCAGTTCTGTGAAGAATTCCATCTCCAAGTCGGTGAGTGTGGTCAATGTGACGGCTGCTCGCAAGTTTCTCTATCAGCGGGAGCAGCAGGAGCAGCGGGAGCAGCTGCAGCGGGAGCAATCTGGCCCTGGCGTAATCCGGCAGCTGAGCAGCTGCTTGAGCGAGGCGGAAACCAGCTCGATGCTCTCACCCGCCAGCAGTGTCAGCGGTGACATACCGGATACCCCCGATCCCAATAGCAATACTCCACCTCCCCCCCTCCATCTGCAATCCCATGCCCATATCCATCCTCAGGTGCAGGCACAGGCACAGCCACAGTACCAGTCCCAGTCCCCTGTTCAGACGAGGCCCAGTGTGCTCCACAAGTCACCGGCCACGCCCACAACCACACAGTTGAGGGCGGCATTGACGAGTGCGCTGCAATGACCAGACGGATGAGGTGGAGGAGCAAGACGCAGGAGGAGGAGGAGGCGACGACGACGGTGGCGGTGGCGGCCAAGGCGATCCATGTCCAGTGTTGTGAAATGCTTGTTTGCCTTCCAAGTGAAAAGTAAAGAAAAACTTTGCTAGCATCGTTATGTAATAATTAGAATAGTGTACATATATATGTATGTATGTATGTATGTGTGAGTGTGTGAATGAGCTGTAGTGTGTGTGTGCATGTGTGCATGTGCGTGTGTGTCCAGTGTTCGGTTCCAGGAACCCTCGTTCCCTCCCCTCCCCTCCACTCCCCTTCCCTCCCCTCCCCTCCACTCCTCCGCCTAATATCAACTCATTAACAGTTAGAACATTGATTGATGCCAATCGATCCGGTCCGGTCCGATCCGATCCGATCCACTCCACAGATATCAATCGCTTATCGCTATCGCATCAATCACACCACCCACACACAGCCCAGTCACAGCCCAGTCCAGTCATCCATCCGTTTCACTCTAACCCACGTCCGAAGCCTGGCTTCAGAGATATGTCAAAGCAATACAATACTCATCCGAACACTGAGAGATAAAGAGAGAGAGAGAGAGGGAAAGAACAGTAGAGTGGTGTTGACGGTGTGGGTGTGGGTGGGGGTGTGAGCGATCAGGCAGCCATAGAGGGACAGAGAGAGATAGAGATACAAAGTGAAATATCCCTATTAAGGGACAATCTACCATGGAGGTAGCCGCATTCCGGGCTCTACAGAGTATATGTATATGCGTTACAAATATACAATATACCCGTCTCCATAGATCTTATTTCCTATGGGAAATTTCACGGTATTTCACAGTATATCTCTCTGAAATTGGTGTCTTGTTTTCAATTTCATTATCTCGAAAAGTGGACAACATTGTATGCGAAAGTGAAAATTATAAAGCAATATTATCAATCAATTTGTCATTTCCGATGTTCCGATCAAATGTTGCGTTAGTGAAATTGAGACCAGGGCCCCGGACCCCGCCCCCATGCATTATCTAAGCCTTTGCCATTGTCCTTGAGGGGGAGAGCGTTCTTATCAGATATGCGCTGTTTTTCCGTTTGTTTGTTTTTATTTTGTTTTGTTTTGGGAAGAGTGTAAATGGAGAGCTGGCTGGCTGGGGGGTTTTCAGGGCCACGTTTATTGTGTATTGTTTTTTTTATTTGATTTTGTGTGTGTGTAGGTTTTTTTTTATAGCGAAATTCAACGTTTATAGTTATTCTTACATAACACCTTGCATCCACATATGCTTAACAATTTTTTTGTGTAGCTCAATTTATTTTTTTAATTATTTGTTTGATTACTTCTATTTTAGAGCGTTTCGTTTTGTCTAGTGCGTAATTTTAATGTTGATTCAACATGCGAATCGTACGATCCCTTGGGTACGGAACGGAGTTGTGCTCTTTAAACACTTTTCGGTTTCAAAAAATACATTTTTTGATTTTTTTTATTTGTTTTTGTTGTTTGGTTGCGCTGTCGTAATCGATTTTGTCGAAATAATTGTAAATCGTATCGGAACGGTGAAAATCGATGTAATATTGTGTAATGTCATTTATTTTTTAGGAACTTTGCTAAATTCTAGCAATTAAAGCATAGCCTGTAATTAACAATAATTATTCATAATTATCATAAAAAACAGTTCACACTGATGAAACGTTAATAAACAATAAATTATAGCTGCGACTTTTTAATCATTTTTCTCGTTATCAATTTGAATTATATCAACGGCCGCCTCGACCTATCGCCGGGCGGCGATACGGTATCGATACCAGCCATCGAGAAGACAACTCTGAGCGAGGTGAGCTTGCGCAGTTGATTGATGCGTGGGTGCGAAGAGCATAGCTAGAGGGGGACTGAAAATTTTAAATCTGAGTTGGCGCGTACAAATTAACTTTATTGAACATTGGCGTCTGGACTGGCCGACTAACGACTTATGTATAGCCCATAATGGGGTCGTCTTCGTTTCACTGGTGGCACCGCAATATTATTATAAGCATGCCCCTATATGTGTAGTACTATTCGAGTACCGGGTATAAGAACACTCAAAAAGAGCACTCCCGAAGTTGGGTCAAGACAATATTACGATCTTGACACACGACATCACGATCTTGCTCCACAAGTCGTTTATTTATCGCCTATTTTTGTAACGCTTCTAAAAGTATCATACCGAACTCAAATTCTTAAAACTTCTAAACAAAAACAAATTCAATTATATAGCCGGTTCGGGGTGGTTCGCGACTTGGATATATAGCGCTGTCTTTGTGCTTCGAGAGAGGGCTGGGCATTACTCTTGGGGGCGTCTCCTTGCAGCTCAGCCACAATGTCCTTGTTTACAAAACAAATCCCTGGCCCCTTGTGATCCGAATCCCACAGTCTAAAATGCTCCCTCGGAGCACGACAGAGGAAGATCCAAAAACAACAGGAAGAGAATGTATCTTCTTAGCATACAAAAAGCACCTAAAAATATGAACATAGTTGACTGGAAAATTGTCAGCCTAGTCATTCATTTGCCTTCCTATTTTCATTTACAAAACGTCTTTCACAGAGAACACATCGAACAAAATTTTTAAAATTTATCTTACGATCTGAACTGTTCCGTTTGAATTTACACATTTACACAGAATATACGAAGCTTTCGAATTTCTCGGAGAAAACCTGCTCTTTGTTGTTTCGTTGAGAATTGTTATTGCTGTGAACAAACAATAACAAAAAATAACGAAAAAATAAAAATTTAGTAATGGAAACAATTATTACAAATGTTTTATCGGAACTCGGAAGGCTCTCGCGCTCAGAAATCGTACTCGCTATTTCCGTGAAAGGAAATATACCATTGTCAGATGTGGAGAAAGAGGCTGAACAAATCGACTTCGCTCTGGCCAAGGGAGTGAAGGACGGGGCTTTGAAACTGGAAAAGGGCTTTTACAGTATTCGCAAGGTAAGAGAGTAATTATTTTGTTGCTAATTTGTAATTTTTCCAAATTTTTGGCTATAGAAAAAGGCTTCGAAACCCAAACTGAAGGTAAACGCAAAGCCCAAACTGGTTCAGCGACGCAAAGCATACAAGCCAAGGCTTCCAAAGATAGGCAGCGCTTATTCCACTTTCTTGAAGGAGTACCGCAGGCGAAATCCCGACAAAACGCCAGCCCAGAAGCTAGTTGATGGAGCCTCAGAGTGGAAAAAATTGACCCAAAAGGAGAAGAATAAATTCCGTGCCAAGACTGCCAAGACTGCCAAGAATCCCAAGGTGGCGCCAAAAAAAACTAAAGATCGGAAGTCTTCCTCGTAGCTCGTGATTGCTACAATAAATATCGATTGATGGCAGCGTTCGACGAAAACTTTGGCTTCGGATTACTAACTGTCATTAATGTCTTTACATCAAA
>OZ018401.1:18504551-18576355 GCA_963969585.1 Drosophila helvetica | reverse complement strand
ATCGATTGATGGCAGCGTTCGACGAAAACTTTGGCTTCGGATTACTAACTGTCATTAATGTCTTTACATCAAAGCCATCCTTTGGATCCGGAATAAATAAATTTATTTGTCAGTTGTAATGGACTGCCCATCCTCTCGAACAGTTTTGGTAGATAATAAATATATGTATAAATCCACTGAATATGATTATTATTACGTATTTTAGTCTGATTTCTTACTATCTAGGAATCAAGGTAATTAATTCACTTTTCTACCAGTAATTATTCAATTATTTAATTTAAATTTATTTTTCTACATGATAGCTACACTTCAACTACACATTTGCAACATATTAACTACGTCAACAACATTACGATCAACACAGAAGACTATCTGAATCTTCTGGGTCCAGCAATATCTGTTCCCGCCCTGAGCAAAGTCACAGATAGAGATGCAAATCTTTATTTCAAATCTTTAGTTTTTTTTGGCGCCACCTTGGGATTCTTGGCAGTCTTGGCAGTCTTGGCACGGAATTTATTCTTCTCCTTTTGGGTCAATTTTTTCCACTCTGAGGCTCCATCAACTAGCTTCTGGGCTGGCGTTTTGTCGGGATTTCGCCTGCGGTACTCCTTCAAGAAAGTGGAATAAGCGCTGCCTATCTTTGGAAGCCTTGGCTTGTATGCTTTGCGTCGCTGAACCAGTTTGGGCTTTGCGTTTACCTTCAGTTTGGGTTTCGAAGCCTTTTTCTATAGCCAATTATTTGGAAAAATTACAAATTAGCAACAAAATAATTACTCTCTTACCTTGCGAATACTGTAAAAGCCCTTTTCCAGTTTCAAAGCCCCGTCCTTCACTCCCTTGGCCAGAGCGAAGTCGATTTGTTCAGCCTCTTTCTCCACATCTGACAATGGTATATTTCCTTTCACGGAAATAGCGAGTACGATTTCTGAGCGCGAGAGCCTTCCGAGTTCCGATAAAACATTTGTAATAATTGTTTCCATTACTAAATTTTTATTTTTTCGTTATTTTTTGTTATTGTTTGTTCACAGCAATAACAATTCTCAACGAAACAACAAAGAGCAGGTTTTCTCCGAGAAATTCGAAAGCTTCGTATATTCTGTGTAAATGTGTAAATTCAAACGGAACAGTTCAGATCGTAAGATAAATTTTAAAAATTTTGTTCGATGTGTTCTCTGTGAAAGACGTTTTGTAAATGAAAATAGGAAGGCAAATGAATGACTAGGCTGACAATTTTCCAGTCAACTATGTTCATATTTTTAGGTGCTTTTTGTATGCTAAGAAGATACATTCTCTTCCTGTTGTTTTTGGATCTTCCTCTGTCGTGTTCCGAGGGAGCATTTTAGACTGTGGGATTC
Organism: Drosophila helvetica; assembly: GCA_963969585.1. Classification (NCBI taxonomy): domain Eukaryota; kingdom Metazoa; phylum Arthropoda; class Insecta; order Diptera; family Drosophilidae; genus Drosophila; species Drosophila helvetica. Next base: position 18,575,000 of record OZ018401.1, on the reverse strand, counting down.
GGATCACAAGGGGCCAGGGATTTGTTTTGCAAACAAGGACATTGTGGCTGAGCTGCAAGGAGACGCCCCCAAGAGTAATGCCCAGCCCTCTCTCGAAGCACAAAGACAGCGCTATATATCCAAGTCGCGAACCACCCCGAACCGGCTATATAATTGAATTTGTTTTTGTGTATAAATGTAGTTTATTTGTTGTTGTTCCATTTTGTTTGTTGTATTCTGCCACGAGTTAAATATTAATAAATAAATTGCATTAAGTAGTATACGATTAGTGTTTGGTTTTAGAAGTTAGTTAGAGGCGCAGTAGCAGAGAGTTGTAGACTTTCTTGGTGATGCTGTGTCCAAGTAGTTTTGGAAATTTATTCATCAAATGTTCTGTCTTGTGGCCTGTGTGTGTGTGTTTGTGTATTGCAAAAATAATGCGCCTGCGCTTCCGAATGGCGATCAGAAGTATATATATATGTATATATAAATATTATTAACTTGCGTTTTCTTTTCTTTTTTTTTGTTACCTGCACTTGAAATATTTAGAATATTCTTTAGTCATTTCCATTTAGATTAACAACATACGTACGTACATATGTACATATGTCTATATGTGGATTTCAATATTAGCTTTTTGTTTATTTGCTGTTTGCTCTTCTCATCTTTGTCTCCATCTTAATCTTCTTTGTTTTAAATATGCAAAAATAAGCTCTCTCTCTCACGCTCTCCTCCTCTCGCTAACTTTGTCTCGCTGCTGCCACTCGCACTCGATATTCTCGTGATCCTGCGATCCCACTCTTATACATGTATCCTCTCGCTTAACAGAAACTAGACAATGCTGAAATTATTGTTCTTCGTATTACTTTTGCTGTTTTGCTTATTGTTTTCGATTCATCTTTATATCAAATACAGATGCAGATACAGATACACCTATGCAAAGCGTACGTACATATGTATGTATGTATATATGTATCTATGTATGTAACTCGTGTGTATGGCAATAATTCGATCGAGAAGTGTTTTCTTGTAGATTTCTTGTACATATACAGATAGTAGATACAGAATCTTAAACTTTCGCTTAACTTTGACGCTCTTAAATGCATTTTTTGTTTTCATTTGTTTTGTTTATTTTTTTGTTGTGGTATTGCGGGCTTTGTGGTTGTTGCAGGCATGGCTTTGGTTACTACTGCTATGCTATAAATATAATTATGATATCCCGGTATTGCAATAATAATCCATAACGGCTCTCTTTATACAATAAATTCAATAATTCAACGAAAACTCAGCTTATCGCGTACATATCCCTTATAGCGTATCTCTTTTTGGCATAAAGTGTTTTTGTTTTTGTTTCCTTTCATCGAAATTATAAATGTAGTTAAAAAATAATATTAAATACGGTAAGCTTAGGGTTAATTTACATGGAAATCATATAATAGCTAATAAGTTAATTGCTTGCAAGTAAATTCAATCGAATGCTTAAACTATTGCTCTACATGAGGAGGGGTGTTGGCTGGTTTGGTTGGCTGGGAGCAAGGGATCTGTGGAGACAGGTTCAGATTGAGTACTTTGCTGTACACAGACACACACACGCACTCACACACATCCCCATCCATCCACGCACACACACACACACACACACACGCACACACTATCTCAAAATTCAGTCTTTTTCATATACAAAGAAGGATAAGAGAACGGAAGGGAACGGAAGGGAAGCCAAGCAACCAAAAAGCATTGAACATTGAGTGAGACTGATTAAAAGGTTGTAGTCAAAGTACGAGTAGATTCCATGCGATGCGATCCATTCGAACGGCTAAATTCATCGATTTACATCGAAAGTTAATCGATCTACATTGGATTCGTTTCACGGACGAATCATTTTAAAGCTGCTTCTGCTTTGTCGAGATGCGGATTGCTTGCTGTTAATTGCTTTCGATGATTTGCAGGCTACCAAGCGATTAGCCCTTTTTCGATAATAATGCATAGTTTTGCTTTAAAGCTGCTCGACTTAAAGTTGATCAATTTGGAGGCTCATCCATTTGGAACTCTGATCGACTGTTGGTGCAGTTTATCGCGTGACAACTGTTCGGATCGATTCCACACAGACGGCTCGATTAAAAGCTGATGACTGATAGCTGGTTGGTGTTCCAATTAAAGAGAAATCGAGTGCATTTACAGGTCTGTCGATTAACAGTGGTACAGTGCTTCCAACGGAGTGCAGGGGGTCGTGTGTGAGCAAGTACATAGTACATATTTTTTATATATAGATAGGCGTCTCCTGGCCAGTGAGCAAGCGAAACATGGACGTGGGCATGGTCTTCATCAGGATCTGAAGAAAGAGAGAAAAGTGCATCAGATTATGGAAAGAGAATGGAAATGTAGCCTGCGCTTACCTCGCCTACAGAGGATGACAAGAGCTTGACAATGGTATCGTGGGGAACGGCCACCACGCTCTGATTGTTGATCTCGATGATGCGATGACCAACCCGCACACCTCCGCGCTCGGCAATTCCTCCGCGCAGTAGACTGCAGATCTATGGAAGGGCAGAGAAAGAGGCATTTAGTAGGAGAAGACAATCGTTGATAAGGGGGGGCTGGGGAAATTCAGTCTCTCACCACGCCATTCTGGACACTGAAACCCAACTGGAACAGGGCCTTGGGGCGCAGTATTTTCACCTCGACGACGGGGGGGCAGGGCACAACGGTGAACTTGACGGCAGTTTGATTCTTGGCATTGCGTATGTAGCTCTGGCAGGTGGAGAGCGGCAGACCGACCAGGCTCATGCCATTGATGGCTATCAGCTGGTCGCCAATGTTCAGCTGGCCGCAACGTGCAGCAGCCCCGGTGGACATTAGGTTGGCAATCACGACCGTGGGCAGCATGGAGCCCCATCCGGATTCGACGATGACAACGCCAAGGATTTCGCCTTTGGCCTTGGGGACGACAACCTCCTTCTGGAGCTCCTTCTTGGCGAATATCTCGAGCTCGTCGCCAAAGATCTCCTGACTGTTGAGCACCTCCTGGTAGTCCATCTCCTTGGCCAGGTTCTCGTTTTCGATGCCATTGGCCTTGAGGAACTCCATGTAGGCCACCTGGAAGGCCTGGCCAATCGACTGCGCAATGAACTGCGCCTCATCGCTCTCGAACACATGGCATATCATCTTCGGTGTCCGATTGTGCTTATTGTGCAGCACCTGAGAGGAGGGCTCCTTTGGTGGCGAGGAGTCAGCTGCCTCGATGGCCGCAGCCGCCGCCGCCGCCAGCGGAGTATTGGAGACATCACATCCCAGCGGATTTGGACTGGGGCTGGGATTCGGATCACCCAAACTGTTGGGCACAAACCGGCGACGGGCCATCAGCACCACCAGATCCCCGATGTCGGCTATGTAGGAAATGGTGCGCAGGGCATGGTCCATCATGATCTCCTTAAGGTCTGTGTTTAGCACCATTATCTTCTCGGTTGATATGAACAGATCCACCTCCGTGCTCGGCTGGCTCTCACCCTCGGGTGCCTATATAGTGGGAAATGATGGAAATGAATACAAACAGAAAACGGAAAACAGCCATTAATATCCACTGAGTTCGGACAACGATGGAGAGGGGGTTAACAATTGAACAATCTCTTACCAAAGCCTATCAAAAGGAATGCGCAGCAGGGAACGAGAAAAGCGAACGAGAAAGTTTAGACACGACACACACATTTAGCATATAGCATATAGCCAAGCAATAGCCTAACAACAAGGTGGGATGGGGGAACTACGTGTCGGCGGCGGTGGGGGTCGATGCTACACTCACCTTAATCCGGGACACGGCCTCTTCGGCCTGCATCATTCGCGTCGACTTCGTCGGCTGGCCCTCGCATACGAGCTGCGTCGATCCCAGATATTTGGCGCGGAAGAGTACGCCCTCAATGAGAACTTTGGGTTCCAATAGACCTGCAGCACAGGAACACATAAACACACGGTTATTAAAGGCCATATGAGGAAGACAAATATATAAGAATCTACATGAGGCATGCGACACGTTAAGGCAGTGGCAGGCTGGTGATCTTATCTTGGAATTCTTTCCTTTGATACTCGTAAGTTTCTAAAGAAAAAAAAACATTTTTCTATATATTTTCCAGACTATAGAATGCAAAATCCATAAATTCATCCCCACCATTGATGTATCGCTATTCTTTTCGATTCCTAGTCAGCAAATGAACTTGCAGGAACGTATCCTATAATCCCAATCCCTGCCTGTTCAAATTTGTCCCCTAATGATCGCCTAAGCTCGGTTCGAGTTTCACTGATCCAAAAAGGAATTACGAAGTCTTGAAGCAATTCCCAAGCGATTCCGATTACTATACGGTCCGCCAGCTTAACTTGTTCAGGAACGTATCCTATATCTTATGTACATATATAAAATCGTATAAGCTATAACTTATATATGTATATATTTATAGGGCATTCAGCTTAAGCCTGCCGCTGCCATATCGCTTCGTAGCCCCAAACAGAGAGATAGAGAGAGTGAGATAAATGGGAATGAGAGAGAGAGAGAGAGAGTGAAAGGTAAACAGTGTGGTAGGGAGAGAGAGAGACAGCTTGAGCAGAGGACAGAGACACTTACATGACGCACATCACAGATAAATGGGTGGGAAAAAGTGTGTGGATTGCAGCGTGAAATGTTAAAATGTAGGATATTCGCGAGAGAGAGAGAGAGAGAGATAATCAGTAAAAATGGAACCACGACAACAGCAGTAAACGGGGGGCGTCGTTCCGAGGGTTCCGAGTGCCGTTCGCTCCCTCCCCACTCACCCTCCTTGTTCCGCGACTTGGCCTTCTTGTCGCTATTGGCCGAGTCCTTCAACGACTTGATGGATCCCGTTGGACTCTTGGTGAACTGCAGCTTCTCCGGGGAACCACTGATCGTTATGTCCGCCGTGCCCACAATCTGGCAAATGTCCGGCGAATTGGGCGTCAGCGAGGTGCCGATACCCTGCCGAATCGTGGCCGTCGAATAGGTCTGCGGCTTGGGATTATTGTTGTCGATGCAGCCACCATTGAGATGGCCATTGCTGCTGGCTATTTCCGTTCCCTCATTGGCATTGCTATCTGGGGCCTGAGGCTGCGCATAGACTTGAATTAGTCACGATATGGTAATAGAGATGCCCCCTGGACGCTCACCTGATCGGAAAAAAAGTCCTGCTCCTCGTGCCGCTGCTGACCCAACAAGCGATCCGTTTCCAGATCGGTATCAGGCTCCTCCTCCTGCGCAGCTGTGGCAGGCGTTGCTGTTGCCGCAGCACCGCATTTGCGTGGCACCCACACAGGGGATTCCGGTTCGGTTGGCAGCACTTCGTCGCAGAACTTGAGCTTGTCCGGCTGCGTCTTGGCCCGCTGCAGGGCCGTGCGTATCTCCTTCATGGCCTCCTGGATCTCCACTGCTGCTGCTGCTGTGGCTGGCTGCTGGACGGCACTCCCTACGGATGCAGCCGCTGCATAGACTGCTCCATAGTGGGATTCCTCCATGGGGCAGCAATCACCGCAATCCACAGCTGCCTCTGGGGCCTCCTCGGCTTGCTTGGGCTCGTGGTTGTCCGTGTCTGGCAGTTCAATCTGTGGCAGTGTGCAGGCCAGTGGCAGTGGCAGTGGCGGTGGCATCGGCATCGGCAGCGAGGCAAAGTCACTTATCAGCGCCGATTGTGAGGCATCGGTTGTGACAGTCGCCAGGCTGGCACTGTTGTTGTATTCGTTCTCCGATCGCTCACCATTGACAGCAGTGCCATTTGCATTGCCATTGTGCTCGTGGACGGGCTGTTGCTGTTGCTGCTGCTGTTGTGGCTGCTTGTTCTCACAGACAACAGATACATTGTTCTCCGTATCGGAGGCATGGCCACTGCTGAGGCCATCCTCTAGCACGGGCATGCTCGTGTACAGCTTGCCATAGTCTGTGGGGCAGTTGATGTCATTCGACAGGCTATCTAGATCGCCGCAATTCGAATCGTAGTCCGTCGTCTCCGGCGAGAGGGTAAAGTTGCGCGAATGTCTGCGCAGATTCGCCTCCAGTTCGGTGTCGGCCAGATCGCCGCTGCTGCGGCTATTCGAATCGATATACAGCTCGATGTCGTTGTGCTGCTCCTGATACACAGTCGGTACACAGCCGTTGTTGTGTTCACTGGGCGGCTGCTGTGGAAACAAAAGATTTTGTTAGATCGCCTCCAGAGGCGGGGTGCGATTGGAGTCAGAGCTGCCGTCTCCTCACCTGCTTCTTGCTGGGCGAACGATGCACCATGTAAAGCTCTTCTTTGGGTATCCTAGCCAGGCGCTGGCCAATGTATGCCTGCTCCATCGGTGTCGTTGCCGGATGTTCCTGCTGCTGCTGCTGGAGGAATATTCCTCTCGTTAAGATCAAATCTTCCTCCTTCTGGATCGGGGATCTACTCACCGAATTGGGCACATCATCGCCGCTCTCTGTGGTGTAGTCTGCGAAACGTTTCTCATCATCGGGATTGGCCTTGAAGAACTCCTCCAGAACCTTGCGCGTCTCCGAGAACTCATACAAATAATCGAATGCTGGTGTTTTCTCTCTTGCTGCCGCCGTCCTACCGTCCTCCTCGTGATCGATCAGATCTATCAGATTGCCCGACGATGCCTTGCCGGCCGCATTGTGGTTGCTGCTGCCGCCGCCCACGCTCGTGGTGGGCGAAACGCGCTGTGGAAAGCCCGGCGGACGCTTGCGGGCGCCAGCTGTCGGCTGGTTGCCAAAGCGACGCGGCGATCCCTCGTACTCGGCTATGGGCAGCTGGCCAATCATTTTGGTCACCTTCAGGATATCCTCCTGGCTGTCCGAGCGCATCACCGAGGCGGCCTTGTTCATCCAGTTGGTGTCAATGTCGTCAAAGACGACTATCTCCCCATCCCTCAGGCACTGGCCATCGGCCTTGCCAACGTCCGTTGGCGAACCGGGACTGGCGCGACCCTGCACAGGTAGAACAGAACAGGACGTACAGGACAACGGATTGTTAGTTAGTTGGTAAAAGATGTCTCAAAGGTGTGCCAGACAGGTGGAGACAGCTTGAAGGCTTGATCTGCAATCGTGGATTGGAATTCTCGTATCTCCACCTTGACCAAAAGCAGTGGCTGATCGTCTTCGATCTGACACCATTCAACTGGTTCCAATGACATTCTGTGCCCCGAGGATTGCAGCAGGAACCCCAGAATATTTATGGCGTGTGGAAACGGCATCAAAAATCTACAATATTCGGTGGTTCTTGGGAGGATACCGCAGGGAGGTATTGATATTGATATTTGATATATGAAGGTCAGAGGAGACCCTACACAAAGCTAGTGGACAGAGACAGAGAGAGAGAGGCCGAAAGGATAGTTGGCCAAAAAACTGGATGCCAATACTTGGATTCTTCAGTGTCAACTCAACTTTTCATCCATCGGAATATACAGATATAGATTTCTTACCTGTGGCAGGGATTCGTGGGCATCGAACTGGCTGCCCGGACTACGTCCCAAACGAATCTGATGAAGATGCGGCCGCTGGTAGTAGTAGGAGGAGGCCATCTGTGCGCCGGTTTCCCCATAGCCCATAGACATCTGACCCGGCGACTGGCCCTGCAGCGGGGCGTACGGCAGCTCGGCATTCAGGTCCGGGGAGTTGAGCACAGTGCTGGCGGGCGTCACATTCGGACTGCGCGTTCGCATCTCCCACACGTAGCGCTCCTGCTGGAGCGACTGCAGCTGCAACTGCGGCTGTCCAAAGTTCATTTGCAGCGGATTGGCCATCGAATCGTTGCTGCTGTCGCTGCAGGAATTGGAATTCATGCCTGCCTGGAGTGGTATACGCTGGCAATGTGCAATGGATGGCTGCTGGATGCTGCTGGAATACAGCTGTATGGATGGACTTGGACTGGAACTGGATGCTGTGGATGCTCCTCTCCTCCGTCTTGGATTACTGCTCTAGTGCTGCGTCCGCTGCTGCTGCTGCTTCTGCTGCTGCTGCTGCTGACATACCTCGTTCTGAATAGATACTGCCTAAGGGGGAGACAAAAAGGTAGAGGTAATGGTGGCGATTAGTTGGCACGATGATCTAACGGGTGAATCACTGCAACTGCAAAAGCCCCAGGCCCAGCCCCAGCCCCACTCCCACTCCCACTCCCAGTCAGGGACAGGTTGTTGCTGCTGTTGCTGCTGCCCAGAGAAGTCAATGCTGGCTGGCTGGCTGGATGCTGATGCTGCCAATTAACCCAATAACAAGACCCGCGAATCGTGTCATCAAGGGGCACAGTAGCAGTGGCAGTAGCTGTAGCCTTCACGGGTATCCTCCATGTGTCCCCTCCCTCCCACTCTCTGTCAGTGTGTGTGTGTGTATGTGTGTGATTGCGCACGTAAACTTGGCCTCCAAAAATGTTCCGCGCAGGCAAAACAAACTCGAAAGTACAACGCAGGAGGCTGGCTGGCTGGCTACCAGACACAACAACCAAGACAACCACCCACCCGCCGCCGGTAGGGGGGGATGGAGGGAGGGATGTTGCAGGCTGTGTGTCTCGCCTTTGTTTTCGATTGTTGCAGCCTGCAATTCTGGCACGGCACGGACGTTACTTCACCAAACGCACACACACTCACCAATGCACACATCTGGGTGTGTGTGTGTGTGTGTGTGTGTGTGTGTGTACATCAGCGAATTGATGCCTTTGCGCGCCTGTGTAGATGTCGATGTCGATGCGTGGTGTGTGTTCGCGTGTGTGTGTATATTGCCATGGCATTGTTAAAAATCAATAGATTTGCTGGTTATTTTCTGGTTTTTTTTTGTTTTAGCTCGTTCTTCCTGGTTCTATGAGTGGACGATCGCCAGAGCCAGAGGCAGCACCAGCTCCACCGCCGCCGCCCACACGCCACCCACCCGGACAACAACAACAACAAATGTAGCGAACAGGAACGACGCGGATACGGACGGTTAAGATCACATGCTGCGAATAGCCACAATAGCTGCCCCGGACCGATAACAGCTCCAGCATCTGGGCATCATCAGGCACAACAACACCTGTCGCTAATTTACCATTTAATTCATATTGCACTCAATTAGGATTTGTTGATATTAAATGGATATATCGATATGGGCGATATTTCTATTTGTGATACGATAGTATGGTGCGATACTCTACTACTTACTAGTCTAATCTAATTGGGGGCTAGTGGACCACTCCTTGGAAGAAAAATCATAGATTAGGGTAAAAAGATAACAACATCGAATAACTAATCACTCGATGAAACTGTTTACTTTGATTTTAGCAACTCATATCTATTATATTTTTAATTTTCTCGTGCATTCAAATCCACGCGCTGGGAAATACCTACCCGTGAGGGGACATTTATATAATTTCCCGCTGGGAAACTGCTGGGGAAGTGAAGAAAAAAGGCGGGTATGGACAACAGGCAAAACGGCCCAGAAAATGCAACGCATGCACCCCATTCGCCTAACATACCATTAGGACAGCCCTGTCCAACGATATTTTTAGCAAATGGCGGTAATAACCAGTGTTTTTTTAAATATATTGATGAAAAAGATATGCTGACACGCTTAAACAGGCATTAACAACTCTAATCACAATGCTACAATAGATAGATCGATTCAATTGTAGTTTAATTTAATGTCAGGCGCATATTTCGAACAATTACCGGACTTGCTATACATAAGGTTTAGTCTGATGTTTGATTAATGCTCTTCCAATTCGAAATTGGTACCGAACAATGTGTTGCAAGCATTCACGGCCATATTGCGCCGTGCAATTTTTTTGAGCGCCCATTCCCTACAAACTCCTGGTCATCAACGACCACGCCAAAGCACTGGGGCTTGCCGCCAACGGAGCCATAGTCCACAAAGGCAATTCCAGGGCGCATCTAAAAGGGGAACAAAAAGAACATTGGATTGGTCACGTAAGTTTTCTGATCTAAGTGAACCTACAATGCAGAGCAATGAGGCCGGGTGTATGGTCTGCCAGTTTGCAGGCAATGCGGCACACACTGGTGGGCTCTTCGGCACCATGGGGACGACGGGAACTGCTGCATTGTCGTCTCCTTGCTGCGGCTGTGCATATGCCGAAGGATGAATTTCGGGCACAGCGTAGCCGTTGCGCTCCCACTCATCGAATAATTTATGTAGAGCGAACGATGCCAATTGAACAATTGGCCATTCGTCAGTTTCGCTTTCATCGGCGTCCTTGTCTTCTGCCTGGTTCTCCCCAGCATTAGTCGGTTTGCGCGGCTTTTGCTTCATTTTCGCAATGATACAATCACGCAATGCCTGCTCACAGACAACATTTTTGGCTGCCATCTTGGACAGTCCCGTTCCCTGGTACTGTTTAGAGTCAACCGTGACACTGGCAGTGAATCTGCCATTTGCCTCAGTGAAGTTAAACTCACTAATGCTAACATTCAGGTCCTCCAGCTCGTTGAGAGCCATTAGGGCATCCTTAGGCATCAGCAATTCGCGTAGCTGGCCCTGGAGCCTCTTTAAATTACGAGTGCGTCCTGAAAATTAAAAGCGTATCACATTAGATTGTAGGTGAGGTGCTGATCTGAGATGTTGGTGCTTACGCGATGGCTTCTTGCGATTCTGGACGTTCATGATTTTCCGTTTAACGTATGCAATGCGAGCAGTGAGGTGAAAATTAACTTTCCGCAAGATGACTTTTCAAATGAAGTCTCGATAAATAATATTTTACAACTGTAAATGTCACATTGCTTATTTCGTATTTTGGAGCACTACCTAATGATACGTGCATGCGTGAATGGCAAGTGTGGCGGCAATTTGAGCATTCAAAAACAACTTGCATTTAAAACCAAACGCGGTGCACATAATGCCTCGCCATGAAAGCCAAAGCAGCTGCCGGCTCAACTCCGGCCAAGAAGGCCAAGGGAAAACTCTATGACATGCCAGAAAAGCTGAAGGAGGGCACCGTTCTCCAAGACCTGGCCATTGTGAAATCCGTATGTGCCAATCAGTAAGCATCCGTGCCGCCTTTTTTCTCTAACTCTGTCTGTGTCTTGCAAGGGCGTCATGGCAATGGAGATGGAGATGCATTTCTACCTGCGCAATGCCAAGAAAGATGAAATTGAACAGTTCAAGCAGCAGCGCGGCTTCAAGACCCTGGGAATGCCCTATATCCTGGCCAATGCCGGGCTACGACAACGATATATCAAAGTTCTTCAAGGAGAAAGACAAGCGACTGCGCGAGGGCACTGTCTATCGCCTGGCCATACAGATGCTTGATGCTTCCCAGTTTATGCACAGCACTGGCCATGTTCATGCAGATCTGAAGGCAGCAAACATCCTGTTGGGCTTGGGCAAGGCTGTGGACCTTGTGGACTTTGGGCTGTCCTCAAACGTTGTCACCAGCGAGTTTAAGCCGGATCCGAAGAAAATGCACAACGGCACCATCGAGTACAGATCGCGGGACGCCCATTGGGGTGTGCCCAGGGCAGTTGAGTTACTGAGTTTGAGAGCCGACACAAAAAAAAAGAAAGTAAGGACATTTGTATACCCTATTTTTGAATTAATGTTAAAATACTGTTTTACAAGCTGGTTTGAATCCTAAATAATGATGATTTTTTCTCGTATTGACATGTTTTTGACCTATTAATGCATTTAATTAGATTCCCGCTTATATATTTCGATCCCGATTCACGGTGTTGGTTTCTATAAACTGTAAAATTTCGTTGAGATAGCTTACAAATTTGGAGATTATTCTTGCATAACTACTAAATGTTAAAAAAGAGGTCATAAAATCGGTTATTGCATTCGTTGGACAAACATATGATCAATTCCCTTATGCTCTTCCGTAGAAGGGCAGCTTATCAAATGCCCCTTTCTGAGGAAAAGTCGGGTATGGACAACAGGCAAAACGGCCCAGAAAATGAAACGCATGCTAGGTAAAATCCACCCCATGCGCCTAACATACCATGAGGACGGCCTTGTCGATACATATCGGATACGTCCTATGGTGGTATTAACCGAAAGCCCTGTGTGCGCATCTCGAAGAGACCCCAAACAATTGAAAATGTAAAAAAGGCTACGCTGTCTGTTAACATAACATAACGCTGTCGTAAAATAACATATAAACGTCGGGAACTGGTTTCGCTTTCATCCCTGATTAAATAGTGCTGAACGATATTTGCAACACCAGCAGTGGCGCCAAATTCAAAACTGCAGTTGAAGCATTTTTTAGCATTTAGAGTTTAATCGATTATATGTACCGTCTGTGGTTTCAGATTCAGATGTTTGCAACATTTGGAATATTGGAAATAGAAACACATTATTTGGGGGTGTATACAAATTCGATGAGCAAAAATTGACAAGAAGTTGTTGTGTGGCAGTAAACAGTTTTCTGTAATGTTCTTAAACTTTTGTTTTGTTTTTGGTTTGGGGTTGGGGGTTGGTTTTCTATAGATATAATGAAACAATGTTCTCGTTTAAGTTTAATTGCTATATGCTTGATTCAGTTTTAATACAATAATTACATATTAAGTCTATACGCTAAACTGGAAGGAATGATTGCGTTCTAATTGTTGGACACACGACATGAATGTTGACAAAAAAACTTCATAAATATACATACATATGTTTGAAACATAAGGTTGGAGTGCCGGGAATGGGTAGAGAAACAGTAGTCAAGAATATAAATAATAATTAATAATTAACTAATAGATACGAGTAGGAGGAAGAGTATACGAGTTCATGGTTCATAGAGAGGGAGAATTGATTGGTAATTCGGGGGGTGGGGGTGGTGGTTGTGGTTGTGGTAGATGCTAGATGGTAGATCATTTAAGATCAACAAAAAGGTTTTTGCGCTTATCTTAACTCCTAAATACACACACTTTAAACATAATTTTGGTAGTTTTTGGCTTACACTAGTTGCTCGTTTTGGTTGTGCCTAACATTAGTAAATACATACACAGGCGCCGGCCCCGTCCCCGTCCCAGTCCTCGGCCCGGCCCGGCCTGGTCCGGGCACCGAGTGGGCGGCTAGCATAGACGCTACGCTACTTAATGATTATGATGTGTGGACGCATCCAAAAGGGATGTCAGAGTGGGAAAAGGGAGAGAAACCAATAAACGGAGGGAGGGAGTTCCAAGACGGGGATGGGACGCCCCAGAAATTAAAGCTTTGTATGTTTGACCGTGTCCGTCCAGTAGTTCTGTATTGTCATCGCTTCCAGAGAATTGAGAAACGAATCGTTGTCCAGGCTGTACATCTCATCCGAGTTGTCCTGCGAGCGAATCAGAGAAGGGAGTATGAAATGCGAGGCCTTCGATTCGGATGACAATTGGTCAACGAATTCTTACACTCACCCGCATGGTGCTGTCATCGATATAGACACTGGAATCGGGTTCGCTCAGGGCCTGCGGCTTGTTCAGGAACCTCCGACGGTAGAGCACGATCCCAATGGTGCCCACAGTGCAGCAGATGCCAAAGACCGTGAAACAAATGGCCGAAATGGCGCCCGCGTCCAGGAAGTACGTACGCTGTAAAAGAGCATCCGCTTTAGGGTTCGATTCCCACTCCTCCCCACCTCGAAAAGGCTCTCGCTGCTCTCACCTGAATGGCCAGCGCCTCGGAGGAAATGTTACCCTCATCGTTGGCCCCATCATAGCCATCGGCGACACTGGGCGCCGCCGAAGCCGACCGCGTAAGCAGACTCTTCGTGTCGCTGGAGAAGTTTATGTACCGATTGATGTGCTTGTATTCGGCGGACAGTACTTTCGACTTGCGCGACCGATGCTCGCTCTCGGCCCGACGCAGCTCCTCCTCCTTGTTGGCGTTCTCCAGCGTAAAGGGGGCCTTCTCGCCCTCACGCTCCAGCAGCTCATCCGACAGCCATTCCGTGTTGATCTTCGGTGTTGAGGGTGTGGCCGATGATGTCAATGGTGTGGAGGCGGTAACTGCCAATGCGGCACCAGCTGTGGAAGCTGCTTCTGTTGTTGTTGTCGTTGTTGTTGTTCTTGTTGTTGTTGTTGTTGTGGGAGCAGTTGGGGAGGAGGAGGAGGAGGAGGAGGAGGATGTGGTGGCTGCTGTCGTTGTGGCTGGAATACTGCTGTTGCTGCTGCTGCTGTTTACAGCAGGCTTCAAGGTGCTGTTGTCGCTGCTGTGGCTGCCATTTGTACTGCCGAAGGAAAGAGGGTGAGGATTGGCAGCTAGAACAAAGAGGATTGATTCGATTGCCTACCTTGTGCTACTGCTAAAATTCGTAAAATTGTTTAGCTGCTCGGAGGTGAAGTCCGCCGAACGCTTGAACTCGTACTGGCCCTCCACAGCCTCCTCCACTTCATCAGCATCAGCATCAGCATCGGCATCTGGCTGCTCCTGCTGCTGCAGTTCCGCTCCATCGTTTAGCAGCAGATCTTCGTGATCTTCCTCATCTTGATCCTGATCCTCATCCTCCCTGTTATAGGCAGGCGTCACAGCACCCGCCCCCGCTCCCGCTCCCGCTCCAGCACTGGCACCCCCTGTTGGCCTGTTGGTCAGATCCATAATGTTGCTCTGTGTGGCCGTTGACCAGGTCTGGCTGACCGTCGTCTGGTATAGCTTCGTGGTCTGGCGCAGAGCAGGCTGCGCCTCCTCCTGGCTCCTGGGATATGTGTGGACATGGCTGGACAGCAATTGAACTGCAGGATACAAAGGATATATATGCACAGTCTGTAGATTTAAGCTCTCGTGCAATGTGGATCGGGCTTACCGCTGAGGCAGGTTATCCAGAACCAATGTGACCACCAATAGAAAGTCATGATGCGCTCCGTTCTGTGATCTTGCGACGACTGCCCAGGAAATGGAAAAAAAGAGACAGAAAGCGAGAAAGAGAGAGAGCATTAACAGAGAGCATGAGTCAGGGATAACAATGTGTGGCCGAGAGTACTCCACGAATTCCCATAAAACACTACTACTACTATATGTATGGCCCGCCCGATGTCCGATGAAGTCATCGAAATTGCTTTTCCTCTTTTTTTTTTGTTAAAAGTTTTTTTTTTTTTTTCGAAATTCGGTTTACATTCTGAGAAAAACGGGTTTGGTCGCGGCAAAGGAATTGCCATTTTTGGGCACAGGGATCCCCATCCCCATGCCCATTCCCATCCCCATCCCCATCGCATCCCAAGCACCCGACCGAAGGTCGTCGACTTGGATCTGGCTCTGGCTCATAAAAACCCATACAAAAGTGTTTCCTTCCAGCCACATCTTCTTTTGATTATAATTTCCATACCATTTTGGGGGCGTCTTGCGGCCCACGCTTTTCGGGCCATGCTGAAAAGATGTAACTGTCTTAAATGGCTTTGGATCGCCCCACAGTACCCCACACACCGCTCGCACTCCGCTTCTGGCATCCTCTCTGGGGCTTAATTGTTTTCGCCGCTTTTGTTCTGGCCAACAAGCCAACAAAAGCAGTACGCAAAAACAACTTAGAGACGTAAGACAGAGGGGCTCCGGACTGTGGGATACCCTGCCAAACAGAGGGTTTTGTGTGTGTGTGTGTTTCAGTGTTGTGTAATGCCAGTACAAAGAACAGTGCTCACAGTGCTCAATTGTCAAGAACCAAAAGATCTTTCAATAAGGAAATATTAAAAACGGAAATAATAATAAATGATAAATAAATATTTATAATAATAAATAATAAAGATCTCTGAAAATGTATTTAAAACCGAATGGAATAATAAATTGAACCCAGCTACGATGGCTATCTATCGTATACTCCTTAAGCATTCGCCCAATATACCCCGAGCTGAGTTTCAAGATTTCGAGGGTAGCCAAAAAATTAGCATTCCAATTTTGGGGCGGGCGGCTGTGAAAATACAATTTACTCGTAGTTTTCGGCTTTTGTCGGTTGCCACCACCACCAGACTTTTGGCGATTCCGAAAAAGCCATGGAACACAAACAAAGAGCCCCGCTTCAAGCCCGTCCCAATTTGTCCGGGCCAAAAACAAAAACAACAGCCAAAAAAAGAGCCAGCAACGAACCCAAAAGAGACTGAGAACTTTGTTAAACGTTGTATCTTTTCCCCCATTTATTTGGGTTAATGTTCCGCCAATGAAGGGGGGAGAGGAGTGAGGAGTGGTGGCTCTTGTTCGATTACAGAAATTGATAAGATGGCTAACGGGGGACCTACCCATAACAGGTGCTCCCCACAGTGGCAGACACATTTGAACCCTGAAAATATTACGTATACGCCTTTAAGCACTTGGCAGACAGAGAGACAGACAGACAGACAGATGGATGAATGGATGGATGGCCCAGACACATAATCGTAGTACGAGTACGTATACGCGTACGCGTAGCATGAGGCGTTAAAGGTCATCCCAGCGGCAATAATTTGCCCGCTTGCCTGCTTTTTCTTTATGCTTTTATGCTTTTACGTTTTATGGTAATTCGAGTGGGCCATAAAGCAAAAGCCAACAATTGTTTAAAGGTAAAGAGAAGCCCAGCGCCAGCCACAGCCACAGCCAGTCTGAGCTCCAGCCTCCTCTCTGGCCTGGCCAAAGTTCTGCGAACCATAACGAATGACATCCATAGATCCCCCAAAGAGATGTTCTCCCTGTAGTATCTGTATCTGTATCTGAATCTGAATCTGAGTCTGAGTCTGTAGGGTACGTAAATGGCATCAGCATCGTTAAACAATTTACCCACAGATGGGAGGATAATGCGAAACACAGACACGTAGTACGAATCGTACGAATAGTATCTTCCAAATGCAATCTCCGGGGCAAATATTCAGTCATGAAATTGGACTCAAGGCTGGGTGGCGGAGGGCGGCAGCCTGCAGCGTAGACTCTGGGTCTCTAGTATGCAAAGCATTTCATAATACCCGCCCCAGCAAAAAGTAAAAGAAATAAAAAGGCAACAACAGAAGCAGAAACCAAATGCACTTTCATATGCCCCATAAAACTGGAGCAAGTGCCCGCGTCGCCGGGGCTGCTGCCGCCACACTGCAATTAACACACAAGCCACAAAGACACACACACACACACACACAGACACTACACACACATACACACACACGAGAAGCGGCACACAGCAGAAGATGGTACGACTTTTGTTGCAAGACTACAGACAGGACAGGGGGGATACACTTTCTTGTGGCTTAAAACATTTATTTTATATATAACCATTCGGCTTGAAAGACAGGCCATACGAGCAGTATGGGAAAATACTGTTAATTAGTGTTGGTAAACGTCCGTATAGTGTCAAAATAATGCTTTACAGCACTAAACAGCTGATTAATCTCTAATATAATTTAGAATAAACGATAAAATAATAAAATAAACAATAAACACGAAATAAAAATTAGATTGTAGGCTCAGATGAGTAGATCCCATCCTCATAATTCGAATTTGCAAGATATTGCAGCCATATACATAGGATATAGTAATAATATAGTAATAATAATATATAAAAATAATAATAAAATAATCAGATATCAATCAAAATGTATGGGTTGAACAGAAAACTGTATAGGATGTTTTTATTCGTGTCTCTACAGTGGCTATACCTGGGGATATCCACCTTTTTTAATATATTTTCAGCTTTGATAGTTTTGTTTGTTTTTTGTATGGCATCCTATAGACTCTATAGTATAGAGGCATTTGATCTTACTGGTCATCAAACTTGTCCAGAGTGTGCCAAAGTTATGTTTTTTTTTATATTGCACCAGGAAATAGCGACACTTGGAGCCTGAAACTACTCGAATTGTATTCTTTGTGCCTCGGGCAAACTGCCTCTCAAAGTGTGGTATGCCCGGCCTGTGCCGTGTGGCATAATAATCAAAGTGCAAAAAAGGTGAGAGAGTGAAACGAAAACGGGGCAGCAAAAGCAAAAGCAAAAGCAACCTTCAAGTGCAAGCGACAAAAGCAAAATTGAAAAGGCGTCGCCCGGCCCCTCGACCCTCTGGGCCGCCCGAGCAAAGGTGCAATAATTAGATGCAAGCTTGCCGCAAGGTGCCATGCTACCGCCAACACCAACACCATCGCACACCATGTACGATGAGGTGCAGGCGCATGGATGGGAAAGTCCACGCTCACTTTCTACACTTGCCTCGAGCCCTTGAAATGGTTTCAAAAAACAAAAAAGAAAAATATAGCGACCATAGTATGCCGAGATATTCCAGATATTCGTAGATGTTAGCCGAGATTTGACCGTTCTCAGTACCGCTTCCAAATTTCCATTGAAAGGAGCTACGGAAAACAGTTCCCAGTAGTACAGTAACTCGGAATAAAAACAAGCATACGCACACACAATTTCATTTAAGTTTTCCAAATTTCGTACCAAATTCCTCACATTTTGTAGTCTCTCGATCTCTCGAAGAACATAATGGCTGATGGAGAAGAGCAGAACGGGGAGGGCAACGCCGCAGGCCTCGAGGCGAAGAAGCCCCCGCGGCACGTGAAATTCAGTCCCGATACGAAGCCGGGCGATGACGACAACGAGAACGAGAACGGGGCACGGTCGTCGGGCGCCGAGCACAGCATTCGGTCCCGTGTCCTATTGTGGGAAAGCACCCGTACACGTGTATCTGTACGGGTCTGTGTCCGCTCCCCATCGCCGTGCATTGGGCGCAGGGACTTTGGGCATCTGCTGAGAAGCATCCACGAGCTGGAAATCGGAGAGCAGATGCTTCGCTCGCAGAACTTCTACACGCGACCGACTGCCTGCTCGCAGCTGTGGCACTCGAACGCCCAGCGATTGGATTTCCGATACCTGAAACAGGAGATTCCCAGGGCCAAGGATCAGTTGTTGTTCTTGGGCGAAATGCGCAAGTCGCTCAAGTGTGTTGTCTTTGATGTGGAACGACTGGCGGACAATCTCAGGTCCCTGGAGAAGGCCGACGTGGTGTCCCTGAACTCTGTGGAGGAGTGCCACCTGCTGCTGAAGCTCAAGGACCCAGCCACCGGCGCCCAGGGCGACTCCGCAGAGACGAACAGCAGCGGTGCGTCCATCTGCGAATGGCCCATGCACTCGCTGCCCAAGCTGATGGTCAATCTGCGGCGCCTCCGTCTCCACTGCAACGTCCAGGTGCACTTCATCGAGCGCTTCGCCAACCTGCAGCTGCTGGTCCTCTATGGCAGCATCTCGCAGAGCGCCATCACGGGAGTGTTCGAGCGCTGCGGCCAGCTGGAGCGGCTGTTCATCAAGGCCGAGAGCGACTGCCCCCTCGATCTCAGCGGCGTGGCCAAGTGTCCCTTCGTGAACGGGATCTCGGTGCCCGTCAGCATGTTCGCCAATCAGCGGGACCTTCTTATCAATCGCCCGAATCAGCATCTGATCGAGCTATCCTTCTGCGCCCGGAACGGCATCCTGACCGAGGATTGCCTGGGCACAATCTTCGCCCAGAAGGCCAACTCGATCGAGTCCATACAAATGGATTGTGGATGGCTCTGCAATGGGGCACAGAGCCTCGCGGCCATGGCCATGGGTCGCTGCCCTCGCGTGGCCACGCTGGTCCTGGGCAACTGCGACTTTGAGGACGTTCCGATCGAGAGCCTCGATCTGCCGAAGGTGCAGCGCTACATTGTGCTGAACCGTTGCCACAACGTGACCAATAGCCAGATCCAGCAGATGGTCGAGCTCTGTCCGGACATCAGGGAGTTCTATGTGATCGGAGGCCCTCTGCTGACCGGAGCCCTGCTGCATGGCGTCTATCGGCTGCGAGCCGAAATGGACGTGGGCCATCCATTGACCCTCGTTCTGGCCAACTGCAAGCCGCTCTTTTCAACCTACAGGACCGTGGTGAGTGTCCATAACGCTACAGATCTCTCCCACTGACCACTGCCCTTGCCTCTGCCCTTGCCCTTGCCCTTGCCTCTGTGTAGTTCTCGCAGTACTGGGAGTGCAGGCGGGACATCCTTCAGATTGAGTTCGCCGAGGACGTGGGCGGTCCCATGCAAGATGTACAAGTGTTCTTTCACAGTCCCTCTCAGGAAGATCCCTCCTCCGAGGAAACGTCTCCCCAGATGCCACAAGAAGACTCTATCCTGGTCTAGGACGGAGTGGGGGCGGGTCGGACTCAGAGCGGGGCTCGATATTAAGTTAAATGCCTAATTAAATACACACTAATTAAATACACATACACAATTAAATAATGCCACTGGAGACCCGCACAAAGAGCGTGTTTTTCACTTCTTTTGAAACACTGTTGCCATTTTCCATGGTTTCTATTTGGTATTCCACTGACAGAGGCTTTTCTTTGTTTTCTTCTTTTCACTTTTAGCCCAGCAAATAACTTCATTTGCGTGCCCTCTCTCGGCATGCAAATTGAAAGTGCCAGGTGGAATGGAGGGTGCGGGTGGTGTGGGTGTGGGTGCGATGGCGGGTGCGGGTGCCACAAGCCCTGCGGCTGTGGCTGTACCTGAGAACGCCTTCCTTCCATTCCACTTGCTTGCACGCAGCATACATACAGCTCCTCCTCGTGCCTCGTACCTCGTACCTCGTACTGGTGGTAGTAGTGCCACGGCACTCCAAAGTGGATCAGTCCCCAGTCTCTAAGCAGATTCCATGGCAGGCAAAATGGCATGCATTTGATGAATGATGAATGAATAAGTCCAAGAAGAGAAAGGTTTATATATTTAAGATTCAGAGTTTAGAACCACCGTATTTCTTGTCGTTTGAAGTATTTTATTTTGTGGCAGAAGGACGTGGCAAAGCTGTGCTTTCCCTCTCAGTAACTTTGTTCATGGCTATCCAGATAATTATGAATAGCGAATATCCCTGCAGGCCATGACATTCCTCATCCCAGAGCAGAAGCAAAGCTCTCGGATATTCGGACACAGGAGATATCACCTTAGGCAATTGACGATAGACTCCTGCAGATTGTGGTAAATGAGATCCGAAAACTTCATACAGGTATCTGCCACATGATCCTCAATATGTATGGTGGAAGTGCCCCATATGGCCTTGTTATAATAACCATAATAATGCTGGCAAAAATGCATATTAGTATTCCTGTTTGCCAATTAAGAAACAAACGATATCTGAAACACAGCTCTCAAAGGACTCGATATTAGCGGAATTTATTTTAGTAGATATAAGTAGATCTGTACTGACATGGAAATAAGATTGAAAAAACGTTGTGAGCTGCGGCAAGGGCCGCGGTTCTACTGTATACCCGGTACTCTTATGATTTATGTAAACAATGAAATGTATTCTATATGTCGTTTGGTATCGCTGTTCGCAAACAACATCGGTTAAACTGATTGGGGGATTTTTATTCATTAGAATCGTTGCCGAACTTTTGTCGAGCTCAAACCGACGTAGATACTGCATATATAGTACGCCTTTCACTGCTATCTTTATCTATTGTTGAATTTATAGTCCAATAATGACCCATAGTTACTATAATTTAGTGCCAGATACAGTACAGATACAGATACTTATTCCATACCTAATCAATGCCTTCACATGATACGATGGTACCTCCTCCACTCTCCCCTCCCCTTCAGTGGCTTCAGTGGCTGGGAGTGGGGTTTAGTATTTTTGTTTGTGGCTCAGTTTTGTTCGGTAATATTCGAAAAAGAAACGGTTCCCGGTCTGGTGCCAAACAATTGGCGGGCGCTGACAAGTCGGTTTTTGTTCCCCTCCTCCGTTCCCCCCATTGCCATCATTTTCGGTAAGCTCTTTTCTTTTGCTGTGCCTTTTCGCGCGAGTATGTTTCACTTTCTTTGCGTTTTGGCCACGGATGAAAAGTGAAATTCCATCCACAGAAAGACCTTCAACACTCAATTGCTTTCCCGAACGAATGTAGGAAGCCTGTGCGGGGAGGGAAGGGGGGATGGATATCCTTGGCATCCTTATCCGTATCCCTAGGGAGTGCCATCATTTAACCAACAGACTGGGAGCGAGCGTAGGGCTCTCCGACAGCGCAAACATTTTATTTGTTGAAAATTCAAGTACATTTCACGATTATATTTCGATGTATCGATGTATCCTTGTATTAGCCCTTGCGCGGGAAGGGGGGCTGTCTAAAGTCCAAGGAGCGATTAACGACCACCGGATATGCACTGTGAGAACGGGCTTGGCCGGCGTTGGACGGTGCCTTCGGCCATTGGGAGCCATTTGCAGTTCCATTCGAAGCGCTGTAGGACTTGCCCCTAATGGTGCGTGGCCGTGTCACCGCATTGCGGCCATAATTGGTCTTCGGACTGTTGTCCGCAAAGCTGCGCATCTTCTGGGACCTGTACGGGGAAATGGGCGAAGCGTTTACCGACTTGCTCGGTGTTGGAGTGCAATTTGTCCACCCCCCCTCGTAGACAGCCCCCGGCTTCAATGTAGACTGCTCCGGTCTGGCAGATGCCGCTGCCGATGTCTCTGTCATCTTCGGATAGTTATTTGGACCCAGGTCCGGAGACATCTCTGACAACATCTGGGACATCTGATCGATTTCTTCGCGTATCTCCCGGATAACCTTGTCGAGGGCATCCAGCACCTGCCCATCCGGCTTCTTCTCGATGGCATCGTGCAGCCGCTGCTTTTGCTGCGATGTCAGCGTCAAATTTGGCGAGCGCTTGATGTCATACACCTGGGGATTGTCCGAGTTCGGGGAGATGCCAATCATGCCGAAGCTCTCAAACACCAGATTCACGCAGCAGGCACCCAGCGGTGCGCCTTCATTCCTGCCCGTTGGCACCAGTTCGATGGCGGACGAGGCACCAAAGGGTCCGTCTCTGGAGATCACTCGGGCCGTCAGAGTAGTCATGGGCTTGGCCTGGCCCTGCCTCACGACTGGCGGGCCAGAGGGAAGGAAATGCTCCTTCTCCAGCGGTGCCACTCGCTCAAGATCCCTCTCAGCTGTTGCTGTTGCTGTTTTTGTTGCTGTGGGCGGGCACGCGTTCTGGTGTGGCACGGCTTGCGTGTTGCAGCTGGTGGTGCTGCTGCACAGCCACATCATGTCGTTCATACGCACCCATTGGGGCAGCAGGGCCTGAGCTATGCCCGGCGGTTGCTGCAACAGAGTAAATGAAGGATTCACCAGACGACGGGGGGGCTGTTCCTGTGCGCGAGACGGAGAATCTTTGCTGCAGCTTTTGTTGTTGCAGTTGCCACCATAATTACGCCAGTTACAGCCTTGATTGGATTTGGGCTGTTGCTGTTGCTGCTGCTGTTGCTGTTGCTGCTGCTGTTGCTGCTGCTGTTGCTGTTGCTGCTGCTGTTGCTGCTGCTGTTGCTGCTGCTGTTGCTGCTGCTGTTGCTGCTGCTGTTGCTGTTGCTGCTGCTGTTGCTGCTGCTGTTGCTGCTGCTGTTGCTGTTGCTGCTGTTTCTGTTGCTGTGGTTGCTGCTGCTGTTGCTGCTGCTGCTGTTGCTGCTGCTGTTGCTGCTGCTGCCGCTGCTTCGATGCGTGTCGTGGCTCCTCCAGTGGTGGAAAGAGTGCGCGATTGTCATACCGATCATACCCCAGACATCCAGATCCAGATCCAGATCCTGGCCCAGAGCCACGGCTGGGATCGCTGTTGTTGTTGGCCGGAGCATAGTTCCGCCAGACGTTGTCCTTTTGCAACCGATTGACCCAGGAATTTTGCTTTCTCTGCATTTTGCTATAAGCCTGTACGGGGGGACGGGCCACCCACAGGGAGTGTGGGAGGAGTATCATTACTCCCCTACTTAACGCCTCATACCTTTACTTACTTGAATCCTTTTTTTGTATTTTATTGGTTGTGTGTTTGGTGTGCTTTTCTGTATGTGTGCGTGTGTCTCTTATCCCTTAGCCCTTATCCTTTGGTGCTGCGGCTTATCTCTCTCGGGCGACGATTATTCCAATATTTGTTTGTACTTTCTGTTGCTGATCAAATGTTTCTTATAATATTCTATTTAAATGGGAGTAAATGTGGACACTCGTAGACTGGATACGTTCACACACAGCACACAGCACACTGCCTTCTGGGATTGCTTGAAAGTTTCGAAACAGTATCTAACGGATTCGATATGAAATGATATGATATGATACGAAACGATAGAATAGTCGAATCCTTGGCAGGCATTCGTCTCGTCTCTGTATTAGTTTTTGCTGGTATATCATATACATATATACCTATTATATATATATAAATAGAAAAATTCTTCTAAAATCTACCTTGAGAATATTAAAGAAAAAAACCATAAAACCAACATTTTTAAAGTGAAATACCTTCGGTTATTTATACTACAAATTTGTAGAAAAAATGTGTGTGAAAGAGGCTATCGCCACAACGCGTGCCCCAAATTGTATGCGGTTTTTGTAAAGGATAGCCAGAGTATGTGGCAAGGTTTTTATAAAAAAAAAATTGGAATTTTTTTATAAATAGGTTCCTCAAAAGTTAAAAATTAGTAAAAAAAATCTTAAATTTGAGCCAAACACATCTTGTGTTTAAACGCCTATTTCAGTTCATTTTGTGTCATTCTGTAGAGCGGAACATTTTATGATATATTATTTTCCAT
The DNA here is from genome assembly GCA_963969585.1 of Drosophila helvetica. Lineage (NCBI taxonomy): Eukaryota > Metazoa > Arthropoda > Insecta > Diptera > Drosophilidae > Drosophila > Drosophila helvetica. The sequence goes on along the minus strand of OZ018401.1, from coordinate 18,550,581 downwards.
ACCTTTTTATGTGAAAAATTGTTTTCTAAACCGAATTGCAGTTTGTTTATATTCTATAAGGAACCATCCTCAACCTGTATATTGGATACATATATAGACGTTCTTCTCTGTACTTTCTGACTGTTTTTTTTTCGATTCGACGCTGTCCCAATCGTTGCAACTGATCCGATCTTCCCCGAAAACCTTTAGCGTACGTATATCTACATATATCATACATTTACGCAATATTTCCGCCCAGACCCGACCCCACACGCCCCCAACAATGGCGAATGCCGCAGAGACTCGCAGATTTCCATATGCCATATGAGTTTTTCTTCTTCTGTTTTTGGGTCTCTCTTCATATTTGTGCCTCTGTTTTTTCTTCTTCTGCTTTTCCTATTGTTAGCTGTTAGCTGGAGCTGTTGCATTGTTCGGTGTGCGGCATGTGGCATGTGGATGGAAGCTGCAATTGCAATTCGCAATTGCAACCGGATATGGTCGCACAAATTCCGAAATCTCATTCCCATCCGAAAGCCAAAACTATGATTTCCATACATATTTTTCCATCCTCACCCCTTCCCTCTTTCCCCTTGAGTGTGGTACTTACAGTTTTACCGTTGCGGTTCTTCCTACTTTTCTTTCCGCACTTTGCGCTCTCTCTGGGCGCTCTCTGTGGGCTTCCCCACTTTTCTTCCTCTCTCAGTTGATGGTTCCTTTTAGTGTCCTTCGGTTCGAGCTAAAATATCAAATGGTATCATGAGTATCTTTATTTTTTTCGTTAAATAAAACCTAAACGTGGTAAATAGTTTTAATCAAATCGGATTTAAAGATGATATGCCATGATGCCATACATTATTCCCAGCCTATTATTTTATTCTTAGCCCTTAAAAAATGCCATCTTTCGGACAAATCTCCAAGAGTATTCCTACTTATGAAATGTTTTAGGCAAATGTTTTTTTTCAGCATTTTGAAGAATTTTTTCCTCATGAAAGTGATCTTGATCAATTTAATTTAATGTCGAACGCTCTTCTGGCTCATCTAAAATCTTGCCTTGACCTTCTCGACTTTTATTGGCCAGCCTAAATACATCATTGAACCTTATAATTATGTATTGCACAGTAGATTTGGGTTTTTTTTTTTTTGTTCAGCCCCCTCGGTGTTTTCCCAGATACTAATAGTTTTCCTTTGAAGTTTAATTTCATTATTAGCTGCCTAATTTCGACAGAAAGTCAGTTTAGAAAATTAAATTTTTGTATTTATGAAAGGAAGAAGAGCAGGCTTTATGGCCTACAAATAAAGGACTAGATTTCGCCCCAAGCATATCGGTATCCCTGTAGATTGTGATTCAATGTGCCAGCTCGGAGCCCATTTCCCGTTTTCGGTGCTCCAGCCCTTAGATCTTAAGAACTTGAATCCGAAAATGTTATTTGGATGGAACAGGGCACGCTGCTTGGTCTTGGATGCTTCGCTCCACTGCGGATGCGGATTCGCTTCAGAGCGCTTGAAAGATTCAGATTCAGCTTCAGCTTCATTTTCAGCTTCAGCTTCAGATTCCGATTCCGATTGCCCCTCCTCGTCGGAAAAAGATTCAGTTACAGCATTTGCTGCTGTTTTGGTTTTCGGTTAAATCAAGTTCAGTTCGGTTTCTGGCTTGGGCCAGGGCTAGGGCTAGTGCTTTTGCTTTTGCTTGATTATAATTATAAAATAATTATGATTATAATTCACTGGGCTGAATCGAGCGACGATTACGATTATGCGCCATACTCGTGTGATCTGTGGTCGGGTTTCTTATGCAACCTCCCCAGACGGGGGGCAATTAATTGTAATTTGGTTCAACGAGAGACAGAGAGGCAGAGAGGCAGAGATACCATAAGAACGTGCTCAAGTGTAACGTGTGCCACTGTGGCGGTGTGGCAGTGTGGGGTTGGGGGGGTGGGGCAGAACTTCTCTTTATAGACAACGCCATGTAGATATACAATCATAAGATATTGAAGGCCGCGCCCAATGCTCGTGTCCAATTCGTTCGTGTTGTGTTTCGGCTTTTGCCTGAGAAAGTGACAAACTTAAATTCTGTTACCGTGTTTTTTGCCCCGGCGCTTCTTGTTCTGTTTTCTTTCTGGTTTCTGCCTTTCTTGCCTTTTCCATTTCTATGGGACGTGCCCCGCGTGGCAGAGTGGCCAGAGTGGCCAGAGCGGCCAGAGTGGGTGTTGGCGGGCCTACTATTGGGGTCAGCCGTGGGAGCTCTCTGGCGATTAGCTCTGTCCCCAATTCCAATGGCCCGATGTTTGATAAGCCCCCAAAAGCAAACGTCATCGGTTGGGTGTTGGGCGTCGGGGGTTCTGATTATTCTGACAACAGCACGAATCTGGCAAATGCAATTCCCACATTGAACACACCTTTTGAAAAAATAATGTACATGCTTACCATTTAAATATTTAACAAAACATAACCCTGTTTCTGCTATTGAAACTTTAAATTGTGGTAAATCGGGAATACAGCAGAAGGAACGTTCCGGCCGGGAAAAATACCAAGGAACGCTTTCGTTCAATCGAAGTCCATTACATTACATTTAAAGTTACACAGAAAAGCAGACTGTTCGGCGATAGGGATATGGAGATATAGGGAAAGGAGCAGACCATTCCAGGGCAATCATTCTGAAAAGCGGACAGCAGGAAGTGTCCGTGAACTGCTAGAACCTTTTGGATCATCTGAATCTCAATTTATTGCCATTGGCCATCGATTTGGGCAACTTATAAGCCAATCTTATAATTAAAATAATTAAAGAATAACAATCAACGTTTGTAATGGAAAGAAAAATGTTAAAGTATTATTCAATTTTTTTTTTTTAATTTTTTATCTATTTCCTATACAAAAATCTGACGATGCTCGTTATACACTTTATTCTCCGTGGTCTACAAATTTCCTTGTTTCGAGATTCCTATTGAAAAGCTATCTTATCCAAGGAAATGTCAAATATATTTATTTGATTTTTATTTAGTACATTTTTTTATTCCTATAATTTATTTTATTTTCTTATATTTTTAATTGTATTTATTATTATTTATTTGTTTTATTTGTTATGTTTCTTCATGTATTTTATTTTTATTATGCAGGATTTTTGGAAATATGTTAATTTTTTATTTTTTTATATTATTGTCGTATTTTTTATTTTTTATTTAATAGGATTTTTGAATATATTCTATTTCTTGTTTATTTATTATTTTATATTGTTTACATATCTTTTTTTTTAAATTAATTTGGAAATATTCTTGATTCAGAGTTTCCTTCATTCCGCTCTTCTTCAATAGTCCATTCTTGCCTTACAACGCTGAAACGCACTGTTTCGAGAGATTTCGCGAGAGATTTGCCAAATCAATTTGGCTGACAAATGAAGCCATTAAGCAGCAGATCGCACCGCTTCAGCTTCCTCAACATTTCCCTCGACATCTTCCCATGGCCTCGCATCCCATATCCCAGAGCGTCTCCTCCATCGTTCGTTTTCCGTCTCATGGTCAGAAAACCCCCAACTGGGGAGACAGAGATCGATAGAGAGAGAGAGAGAGAGAGAGAGAGGAAGAGGGAGAGATCCGACCAGAGACATCGCTGCAAGCGTTCGTTCAACTTTTTCGCCGCATTTGCAAAATACTTTTCGTCTGGCACGCCACATCCGAATCCGAAACCGAATCCAAGTCCAAATCATCATAATGATATGGCCAATATGCGCCGATGTTTTCGAACATAAAAACGGGGGCTGTGCAGGGGCCATCGGGGTGCCAGTTAAATAAAGTTAAAGCTCAAGTCAAGCCTCAAGTTAAGCTTAAACTATGTGCAAATGATCGGCCAAAACGAAACAAAACAAAGAAAAAACCGAAAAAAAAACCCACGAATATTTGGTAAATTTTTAATAACCATAATTAAGTGCTTGGAGCATGACAGGAAATTGCATAATTTGTTTGCCATCCCCCCCAACCCCTACCACCAGTCTGTCCCATACCCATTCCAGATCTCTTCCTCATTATGCAAATACTTGTGTCCGACTCCCCTGCCCAGCCCTGCCCTGCCCTGCCCTGTCCAGAGTTCTACAATAAAAGTATTTGCCCATATATCACGTTCTCTGCAGAGAACAAAGGACACTGTCGTCAGTGGAGAATACAATCCGTGTAGAGCCATTCCATTGGAATTCCAGTAAAGCATTTCCAGAGACGAATTCATAGAAGCATTTCCCGAGCGGTAATCATGGGAGGAGGCAGTATTTCCAGAGAGTGGGATTCCACAGTAGAAATCAAACTCTATTTGTCTTGTTATTCGCGACGAATGTGCCCGTTCACTTATGGGAAATTTGTGTACGTACATGTGCTTTACTGGAATATTGAATACCAATATATTTCCACTAGCCCCCAATTATGTTGTAATTTCACACCTCCACCTTAGCCGTGATCATATTTGAATTTGAAAGCATAATAACTTCCAAACGGTAAGCTGAATGAACAAAATATTTAGGTACAATTTATAGCTGCATTTATCAGCTTTTTAGAACTGCAAAGCTCAACACAACCAGATGTAAGATACATAAGTAATGTGAAAAAAAGAAGCACTAACTCTGAAAAAAATACCAGATTTTGAAAAAATTCTTTAAAAAAAGGCCTAAAAAACCTAAAAAAAATAATTGCTTAAAAATGTTTAAGTCCCCAAATCTATCAGAAAAAGTCCTTTTTGGCACACAGCTTTCAGACTAAACGATTTGTGGTGGAAATTGTGCATCAACAGATTTCTATGATATTTCTATTATACATATGATCACGTACCAACCGTGCCCCACAAGATAAATGATAAATATATATATACATATGTATGAGTATCAAACATTAAGTTCTAAGAATTTTTTGATCACTGTAGGACCACTAAATAAACACATACGAGTAGCCACGAGGGGGGTTCGGGTCCGCAGTTCTAGTTATCGTTTATCTCAAATGTATCTTTGCTCAGCGGCTCTCAATTGTCGCTTTGATCGAAAAGAAATGGAAGAGGGGCATTTATTTCGTCTCTAACAGATCAGACGATGAGTCAAGCCCAGAAAAACAAACAGAATATTTCCAACATAAACATATTGTCATTAAACAAATAACAATAATACTCGTTTAAGCAAATTGCAATCAGCAGACAACAGACTTGAATAAAAATATATTTTCAGCCACGAAAACGTTCAAGCCGCCGATTTAGAACTCAATATATAAATATCTATGATATCAGCTATCGGAACAATGTGCTTTCGGGGTTACCTAACAAAGTAATTCCATTTCCCAGGACGTGCCTTTGTTGTCTGACTATTGGCATGCAGTTCACGCAAAGATACATCCCATAGATACATTCAAATGATTATGGAAAAGCCTTTCCATTTGCCACCGATTTTTTTTTTTTTTTTTGGGCGGGGGGTTGCAGACAATGGCTCCGTATCCGTAACCCCCGTGTCTAGAGGGGGACCCCGTACACTTTTACTTTCTACGTTTTTTGGTTAATTGCACTACTTGGACAGCCAGCAGCCAGTAGCAGTAGCGGCGTCACTTTCCCAAACACACAATAACGGAAAAATGAATAACAATATAATAATCGTACTTCTCTTTTGAATAGCACAACACAGCCCAGCACAGCACACTCGTGAGTGTATTCACTCCTTTTGTGAGTGTACAAAAACGTTAACAAATTCGATTGGCCACTGGCGCTGTGGTGGGGGGCGGGGGGGTGACATAATGGAAGGGAGGCTCACTGCAGTGTCCGGCTTCGGCTTCCCTCTCTCTGGCTCTGGCTCTGCCTCTGCCTCTGGCTCCTTGTAATTAATTATTGTACAATTAATTGTGTGATTAATCAATTTGCCATCTCATGTGGTGTGGAATCATAATGCATTACATGTTTATAAACATAGATAATTGGGGGGGGATGTAATATGATGGAAGCACTTGGAAGCTTTGCAGACCAAACACCGAAGAAGCATCAAGCAGCAGCAGCAACAACAACCCGTTCATTAGATGAAAGATACATAATCATAATCGTATCTCAGTTCCTGTTTGCATTTCCTGTGCGAATGCAACGATGGGGAGGGAGGGGAGGAATCACTGATTGCCTGCAGGAAAAGGGAAGCATGCAACGCAAGGAACCAAGCACTTCCCTTAACTATTTATTTAACATGGTATGGTATGGTATATAGATGTCAAAGAATATTAAATCTTACTTCGAATGAATCTCTCATATTATTTAGTAGATTGATCCACTGATCCTACTATTCCACTGCTCCACTCGCTCCGAGACCCGATCTGTGGGGGGAGATGATGAGCGCATTTTTCAGAATATTTGGCATAGAAAGAAGGCTTCGCAAAAGGCCTTGAGAGTTGGAAAATGCTTGTTTTTATTTATATTTTCTTTCCATTTTACAATTGTCCCACAATATCCATTTAAGTATCCCTAGAAGCACCAAGGAACCCTTAAGAGAGAGCTATTTGCATACATCTTACTGATTATCGAAGGAGTTCCTTTGATTTCCGTTTCCTGTGGCAAGAGCTTTCCACCACCCACTTCCACTTCCCCTTCTGTTAGCCATGCATTTTTCTTGCACTTTGTGTGGCATCTACAATCTACAACGAGTACGAGTATGAGTATGAAAAGTCAGCTAACATTTCGTTTTTGCCTTTCGAGAGGCCCGTCCGTCCCGCTTTGCTATTTTTACATCTCAGTCAAGGATATGATTTCGTTTCAAGGTCCAAAGAAAAGCAGAAGGGTGGGGGAGTGGGGGGGCTGGCTGCTGGAGAAAATGTGGCAAATGCTTAGGCATCATTTACGAAAGGAAATAAAAGTCACTGAAGCGACACTTTTGGCACGCGTTCCGCTTTTCCGAAATAACGAAACGCACTTTTATATAAGAAACCAAACCAAACAACAAAATACGACTACGAGTACGAGTACAAGTATATATAATTTCCAGATTGATTATGATGTGACCCCTCCTCTGGAATGCCTTTCCCACATGTCTGTGCGTTCCAAAAGAGTTTTCTTTTCTTGGCATGCTTCCAGGGCAAGTCGTATGACAAAAATGAAAAGAAAACAAAGATCAAACGATGGCAGATATGTACATACATACATACATCTAGTATATGCTCTATTTTTGCAGAGCTTCAGCCTCAATCGAAAGTACATAGGCAGCTTTATTTGTTGTAACCGAAAATATCTTATATTTTGCAATCCGATAGACAGCATCTTCCAAGATGGTCAAGAAATGGTAAATAAAAATATTAAAAAGGTAATTCTCAATCAACTATTATTACAAAAAGTTTTCAGAATATATAATTTATATATAATTTAAGTTTTTTTAAATTAGAAAAAAAAATCATATAAAAAAAATGAGTTAAAGAATTAATTTTTTGAACATTAAATTCTCAAAATTGTATTGTTTTTATATTGTTTTCCTTGGATTGACCCTTCAATTTGTTAAAAACCAAATTGCGTTTTCGGAATCGTATTTTTTGTTATATTTTGATAAATTACTGTATATAAATATAAAAAGATATGTTTTTAATATTTTTTCCTTGACTGTATATAGAATAACCATTGAGTCGTAGACCTTTGTAGCTAATACTCTAATCCCTAAGCATATTAATGTATTATATATTTGAAAGGGAAAACATTTTGAAAGCAGTTGAAAGTCGGGAAAACCAATTTAATCGAAAGGCTATGGATCTTGAAGAGGTAAGAGTACGATTACCTTTTCATATTGAAAGGCTCCGAAACTGTTCCGAATTTCACTATCACGTATCGAACTATTCCCGAAGAGACTGCGCCTCGGACACACGCAGAGTTAAACATCCGCTCGAACAACGGGTCGTATGAGTAACGTCAATTCAATTGACAGTTTAACAACAAATTACACAACAGAGAGACAGATAGACAGAGCAGCTGAGCAGCTGGGCAGCAGAGCAAGAGAGCAACAGAGAAGGAGAGAGAGAGAGAGAGAGTGAGGCCATCAGGGGGTCAGACAAAGCATAGACCCAGAGTCCACAGCTTACAGCACACAGCCCAGAGAGGCGGCGGCGGCCTCATTAAATGCTGCCCGAGGGGTAAATGTAAGCTAATTATTTCCCCTCGATTTTTCCAGTATTGTTGCATTTTTTGCATGCGAATAGCTCTCTAGCTTTAGCTGTTGTATAACCCATCAAGGTATAGGGGTATAGGGATACGGGGAAGGGGCATGACATCACACACACACATCAGCAGCAACAGCAATAAGAAAACTATACTAAATAGAGCCTACACCCACACCCCACATCAGCAGTTTTGCCTTTATCGATGGATGGGGATCGGAATGAAAATTAAAGCAAAAAAAAGCCGATATCCATAAATTCGTAATCGAAGCCCCGAGGCGTTGCGAGGCGCAGGTGACAAAGCGTGTAATTTATGCAAAACCAATCCAATCCAATCAATAACAATAACAATAGCGCCCCCCCCCTCCCTCTCCCTCTCCATGTGAAGACATCAAGTGTCTGCCCCGCTCGCTCTATTGTGCCTCCGATGTGGCAACAGAAAATCCCCTCAACAAAGGGCGGCACACAAAACCAAAACCAAAGCCAAAAAGACCAAAGCAAACAAAAAATTAATAACGAAGCAATAATGGAAATTGTTTAACTGGAAAAAATGCAACTGCGACTGGAACTGCATCTTGCAACGGCAGTTGCAGCGGCATCTGCCACAGCCAAGGCATGCCTCTTTCCCATCATGATAATTATATATTTTTGTTTTTTTTTTGGCATCTGTTTTCGCCAGACGACGGCCAAGACGAGTCATCCTCCCCGGACATTGTCATTGTCAGAAGAAAACGCATCCCAAACGAATAATCATCATCATCATCATCAAAATCGTCAGAGCCTCTGCCGTCTGGCAGTGACATTGTCTTTGCCCTGGACAGGGGAGAGGAGGAAGAGATCTCATATTCCTCACTCCGCTAATTTTTCACTCATTTTATGTGCCCTAAAGTTTGATTTTTCTGCCCAAGAGATTCTAATTTGTTATTTTGACTTTTTGCTTTTTTCAACTTAATTATTGGAGCTTTTTGTTGTTTTTTACAAAAAAAAATATATGCGTATTTATAAATATAATCTGTGTCATATGTACGTCGGTGCGATATGTAAGGAAATATGCCTAAATATGAAATACATATTTATGTACATATTTTTCCAATTTAAACATCAAAAATATCTAAAACATATTTATATTTTTAATACAAATTAGATTTAATATTTTTTAATAATAGCTTTTAAGTGAAAATACTTTTTTGTCAAATATTCGAACTAATTAATTGGCATATATTTTTAAAGGATGATTTTCTTAATTATTTATTTTATTAATTTATTTAACAGCACTAAATTATCTTTTCTACCGCATCGAGAAGAGGTCATGCGATGAAGGGAAAAACTTTTCGGATCTCAAGAGACTGCATATCGGGTTATGCATTTCCTGTTTATGCTATCCCAATACCTTACCCATCGGTACATATTTGGCATTGTTTTCTTGGTCTTAAAAATGCTAATGCTACAGGAGACTCATAAATTTTCAATTTCTGGCTTTTGTGGGTCTTGTGGCTGACACAATTTCGTGGCATTTCGCAGGCATTTCATTTGGCTAAACAATTTTCGCATCCCCCCATTCACCCCATTCACCCCATCCCCACTTCCCATTCCCATTCCCATTGTGCGTTCAATAAACTAAACTATTGTTAATGTTAATGGTATTGTTGTTGTTTTTGTTGTTTTTGTTGTTGTTGTTTCTGCATTTGCCATAGTTGAATTTTTTGAATTTTAAGTTGTTTTTTTGCTGCAGCACAAAGTGCGATATTTGTGGCATCTCCATTGAGGATGCGTGTGTGTGTGTGCCTGCGTGTATGTGTTGCATTTGGGTCAACGGGTGATACATATGCACATATGTATGTATACTACATGGGCCGGGCCTTGGGGTCTATTAGGGGATGCCATCCACCGGCCACAGGCTGCAATCCACAATCAACAGATTGAGCTCGGTGGAAGGTCAACAGGCGACAGCGACAGCGACACGATCAAACACGATCTTCGAAAGTCCCACGAGTATTCAAAGCCAAGTTCAAAGTCAGTTCAAAGCCAAAGCAAGAGATGAAACAAGGAAGTCCGCTCGAAGCAAACACAATAATGTAAATAGATGGGGCACGGCACAGCTGTTGAGTGGCACCCGCCCCCCCCCCTCCCCGCCCCCTTGCCCTTCCCTTGGATGTTTTTGTGGGATGGGAAACGGAACCGCTCTTGAAGCTGAGGCTTCCATCCTCGCCGCTGGCAAATCCACTTGACTCCGTGGATCATTCATGTTGTTCCATCGCTCAATCGCTCAATCGTTCATCATTCACCCTTCGCACGCGTAATGTTTAATGTTTTTTTATTGTTTCAATATTTAAGTACTCCCCCCCTCCCCCGGGTAATCTGTTTTCTGGCTAATGCTAGGCATTGACATTGGCCCAAATTTAATAAAGTTTTTTTTTCTTTTTGTGCGGTTTAATACACAACAATTTGTTAGTTTGTTAGAGGCCTAGAATTAGACGATGCTGCTGCTGATGGGATGACAAATCTGTCTGTTCCGCAGGGAGCTCGATGATTTCATGGCAATTCCCTCTCTTTCTTTCGTTACTTGAATTTGGAATTTTATTAATTGGTTTTAACAACTGATTTTGGCCACAAAAAGCACAATATGAGGAAGTCGTTGTGCCCCATGGGCAGGCACGCTTCCACCAATAAACGGCACACAGAGGCAGGCGGTACATGTACATACATACATACGCGTACATCTCCCCGCTTCACACAATTTTACTTTAACAATAACAATAACAATAAAAAAAACAACAGAATAAATAAGCGTAGGCCATACGAATTCAATGTTGCGACTAGGGAATGCCCATCATTGAATTACCAGTGAAATAATCAAAATAATAAAATAAAATAAATAAAAAATTACATTAAAGGTAAAAAATGAACTGAAATAAAAAAAAATATGTATAATATTAAAATTAAAAAAAAAATAATAAGTAAGCATTCAAAATAGAAAATTCAAACAATAAACCATACAAAATTATATTTAAAAATACTATTTATTTTTTTTTTGGTTTATTTTTAAAGTATTTTAAAATAATGAAATGAAATAGAAAGAAATAAATAAAATAAAACATTGAGGTAAAAAATTAAATGACATAAAAAAAAAAAATATAATATTCAACAAAAATAAGAAAAATAAAAATTAAGCATTAAAAATAGAAAATTCAATTCAAAACATAAACTATACAAAATTATTTTTTTTTTTTTTTTGGTTCCTATTTGTAGTATTTTACGGACTAATACCATACAATTATATTTCTGTAAATTATAATTATGTTATAATACTGTAAAGAATTCTTTGGAGAAAGTAAATTTGTGTGTGTGTTTCCCATTTACATACATATGTATATACCCGTTCTAATAACAGGGTATCTGTCTAAAACAACAGTAGCGTAGAGCCGACTCAGAGCCTATAGAGCAGCTGATTCAGCGTCTCTCTCTGTTGATTCTACTTAGCGTGTGGCCCCCATGACCGTTCGTCCAGTCATAAACTGGTTTAACGACTTGGAAGACTGTAGAAGTCGTCTAAACACAGGGACGGAGAGGTGTGTGCTACCGTTGTGGCAGGGGGGGCGGGGAGTGCGGCAGGTAGCAGCTGGCCATGCCTTTGCCTTGTCCCATGTCCCATTTCCATTCGCATTTCCATTTTCAGATACATATACAGATACAATGAGAAAATGCCAATCAGACAATTGAGGCTGCACTTGGACTTGAAATTCATTTGATACGCAGCGCCCGACCGTGAGTCAGAGACCAGCTCTCCTCCTCCTCGCCATTCAGGCATCCATCCATCGATAGATCAAGAGAGAGTCCTCCTCCCGCTGTCTACAAGTACTAGCTGTCGTACTATTCCCGATAAGATAATGCTAACAGCGACCGATAAAAGATAACTACTGCATTGACGAGGCGCTTAGTCAGCGCCTCTCCAGACAAAGAGAGAGGCAGAGATACAATAAACAACACATTGAAGCATCAGAATCAGTGCATGGCAGTTGGCAAAGTGTAAATGATTTAATATACGAGCTACAGGCACACACAGCAATTGCCAATCCAGTTAAGAAAGGCAGCTAACTGTAAAGAAAACTGCCTGCCGCTCGCAGTGCCAGCTGTAGATTAAATTTAATCGGCTATGATTGTTCATGGGGATTGTTCCATATGTGGATATGGCTAGGAGTATGGGGGATTAGCTCTATTTTAGTGGCAAGTGGCAAGAGCAAATCGATCATTTAACACCCAGAGAGACGCTGGCTGGCTGGCTGGCTGGCTAGCTGGCTTTGGCGCGGGGCCATGTGCATGCTCGACTAAATACATATGTACATATGTATGTACTCATGCAAGTGCTCGCTCTCTCGCTTAACGGTCGTTTATTACGAGCAGCTGTAAAGCTGCTATCGGCACTGGGGAGGACAGTCGAATGAATATGAATGCTTGCAAGCTCCAGCAAGCACCTGGAGCAAGGACCTGCAGGAGCAGCAGCGCAGCCCCATTCCCATTGCCCTGCTCCGTTGTTGTTTGACTCTTGCTTTATTGATTTTTAGCTGGCAGAGAGACAGGTTCAAACACGCGCACAGGCACGCACGAGCACGTTCGGAACGGGGCAAAACACACCCTTGGCTGTATCTGTATCTGCATTTGTATCTGTATCCCTGTATCCCTTGGATACCAAGACAGAAACAGCTACAGCTCCAGCTACAGCTCCAGCTACAGCCAAAAACCACAGCAGAGTTAATTAAGTAAAAGGCGGCTTGGCTCGGCTCGGCTCGTTTCCAAAATCAGCAACAAACGCGAGGAGATTCCTTTTTTTAGGAGGCACAAGGATATTAGGGGACTAGTTACATCACGTTCAGATTCGTTTCATTTCGAAATGGAACTCACTTTTTGGCTCTCGGGACAGCAGCAGTATTTTCGGGCTGTGTTCGTGTTCAAAAAATATTGCACACCAGGCGCGCGTCGCGCCTAACGACACTTCCAAGCACAAGAGCACGCAAAAAACACACGGCAAAAAAAAACACACACACGCAGCGGCGCAGCTCTACCTTGTTGCGGCATGAACGGTTTGAAGGCGACTCACTCTCGTAACGGGCGGTTCTGTTGCAAGCGACGGTTTAGCGCCATCTGTTGGCTATTTCTAGTGGTTTCGATAGTTAAGCAGTGCTGGAAATCACCATTACGATAGTGGCCAATTCGACCGATAGTTATTTGCGATATTTAAAGTAATTTAAATTATTTTTGAATAATTGGCACGATATTTTATTTTTCAAATTACGCAGCATGCCCACTTACGTTTCATGACCACTCACGTGTCAAAAGTGAGGAAAATAAATATAAATGACTCGTCATTACGGTATATTTAGAAAATAAGCCCTTATATTTCGGTATATTTCTGAGGGTCTGACCGTATATCATATTAGCAAATCCGCGGTCACACTGTTGCAGAAACGCAGCGAATTTCAAATTAGATTTCGCCCATTCTAATGGAAGCGCATACGCTATTCAGTACACCAAAACAAATATATATACGCATATGTCATAGGTTGGGCACACAAAAGAACCCCACTACATTTCGTAATGCATTATATGAAATATGTGTACAATCAATGTTCAATTTTCCCGCTCGATACTATCGATGGCCGGCTAATATATCAACTATCAATAGTACAATTGTTTCTTTTACCAACACTACTGTTTAAAAAATATCAAAACAAATGGTTAAAACTAACATGGTTTGTTTTTTTAAACAAATTGAGATATTTTCAGGCAAAGCCCAGAAATATATGAACTTTGTGTCAAAGCCCCCCATGGAGGGGGGCAATCAGTCTCTCACAGAATTGTCTGGAATTCGGGAGACGCTGGGCAGACTTATTGAATAAATGAATATGATGTATTGAATATTGAATAATTGAATGAATCAACTCAATAATTAAATCAATTATGAATTTAGCTTTTTTTGATGCTAATCCAATTCGATAACACACCGGTTAAAGTGACGTCAAACACCTGAGAGATGCGCCGCCCGCCATCCGTCCACGCCAGCTAAAGAACCAACAACAACAAAAACATCCCAAGCAGAACCGGCAAAAGCCAGTGCAAGATTGTTTCTGTTTCTGCTGTTGTGGCACAGCACAGCACAGAAATACATATTCTGGCATTATTAAATTGGTATTTTGGCATTGGCGCAAGCGAAAACATCCACACAAACGAACACACAACTACAGGGCCAGCGAGACAGACGCATAGAGGAGAAGGCACAGACACAGCCACAGTCCGCAGTCCGCACTCCGCACGCCGCACACTTTCCTGGCACTTACTCATGCCACTGTAGCAAAATATTCTTTGTGGCTTTCGGCATTGTTATTAGTCCCGCAGCAACCCAGAGACAAGAACGACTGTCGAGACTGGCTGCCACTCGCCCATTATCATTATAGATAATAAATTATGTCTGAAGATGCCAAGAGTGAGTACAGTGCAATGCAAATATTCATACATACATATGTACATATATATGCAAACACTTTTTCTTCTGCTGTTCTGTTGGCCAGGTCCAGGACCACGCACCCGTAACATCATTGAAAACCAATTGTTTCGCCGCCAGCGCAGTCTGAAGCTCGAGGCCCTGCAAAGGCAACGCACCCTTCAGGGCGATGACGACACCGACGTGGCCGAACCCTTCGACAAGGTCAGTGGGGGGACGAGCATTACCAAGAGCCAGAGCCAGAGTCTAATGGGAAAATTGTCTCTTCCTCTCTTACAGACGCAAATAGTCATCATATTCACGGAGAAGGCGAAGCTGCGCCACTGCCAGGATGTGGAGAAGATCATCCAGGAATTTGGCATACAGACCACTCTGGAAACTGTGGGGTATGTGTCTCCGCCTCCCTGTACATTATAGTTCTGTGCTCACATTTCTTTTCACTAGAAAAACCGAAAAGTATCTGTATCTGTCGGCCAGTTTGGACACCTTGTTGCGGCTGGCCGATTTGGCCGAGCTGGAGAAGAAGACCACCACGGGCAGCATGCAAAAGTTCAACAATGGCTGCATCTCCGACTTTCTGCTTCCCGGCATGGGCAAGGACCAAATACTGCGCTACTGTGAGATCCCCGTTCTGATCAAGGATGTGATCAAGCCAGCCATCAAGTCCTACATACAGAAGGGCTACATCGAGGACATGTTTCCCCTGCACGATATTGTGAGTGGAATGACAGTGCTATCTGCAGATCACAGCATTTGTTGACTCTCCAGCTGTCCGGCCCCGTTCTGTTCTGTTTTGTTCCTCCTGCAGCTCTATCTGGATCGCTTCAACTGGAATCTGAAGCGCTCCCATCTACCGATAGAGGACATCCGCAACTATTTTGGCTCCAGCATTGGCCTCTACTTCGGCTTCATTGAGTTCTACACAAAGGCCCTGATCTTTCCCGCTGTCTTTGGCATACTGCAGTATGTCTTCGAACTGAATCTCTCGATTGTGTGCAGTTTCTATGTGGTCTGGACAACTGTGAGTCCGTCCCGCCAGGACTAAGAATAAGCATTGATTTCAAGCTGATCCGTTGCAGATCTTCCTCGAGCTGTGGAAGCGCAAATGTGCTGGCTACTCGTATCGCTGGGGCACCATCGAGATGAGCAGCCTGGACAAGCCGCGCTCCGACTACCAGGGCCAGCTAAAGCCCGATCCGATCACCGGCAAAATGACGCTGCACTACCCGATGCGCTACACGTACCTGCAAATGTACTGCATTTCGTATCCGGTGGTGCTCGTCTGTGTGGTGGCGGCCGGCTGGTTCGCCCTCTACCAATTCCAGATCGAGGCCGAGGTGCTGGCCGATTTTGGAGCTAACTCGTGGCTGCTGTACGTGCCGGTCATTGTGCAGTCCATTCTGATAGCCATATTCTCGTGGGCGTACGAGAAGCTGGCCACATTCCTCACCAAGCTGGAGAATCATCGCACCCGCTCCCAGTACGACCGGCATCGGGTCAACAAGCTGATGCTCTTCGAGATCGTCAACAACTTCTTCTCCCAGTTCTACATCGCCTTCGTCCTGCAGGACCTCAAGCAACTGAAGTACCAGCTGATGATGCAGCTCCTCATATTCCAGCTGCTGTGCATTGCCCAGGAGATCGGCATCCCTCTGATGGCTGTGCTCCGTCAGAAGTACGCCAAGTTTCGCCATCGCGAAACCGTGGCCGAGAAGGAGGAGAAGCTGGACAACATCAGCGATCAGCCCCGGTACGAGCAGTCGTTCTACGAGTCCGGCCTGGATGCCTACCATTCCACATACGAGGACTACCTGCAGGTGTGCATACAGTTCGGGTTCGTTGTCCTCTTTGCCGCCGTGGCCCCCTTCGCCGCCATCGGGGCGCTCATCAACAACGTGTTTGCCGTTCACATCGACATGTTCAAGCTTTGCAACATCTTCAAGCGTCCGTTCGCCCGCAGGGCCAAGAACATTGGCGCCTGGCAGCTGGCCTTCGAGCTGCTGTCCGTCATGTCCCTGCTGAGCAACTGCGGTCTGCTCTTCCTCCAGCCGAATGTCAAGTGAGTGAGCGGGCGGAAGTGATGACTTGATTCTAAGATCTAAAATACGCATTTTTCTCCCTTCCACAGAGAATTCTTCTCGCACTGGCTGCCCTCGGCTCCAGAGCTGTCGTTTGTCATCTTTGAGCATCTGCTGCTGGGCCTCAAGTTCATCATCCACAAGGTTATCCACGAGCGTCCGCGCTGGGTGCGAATCGGTCTGCTGAAAGCAGACTTTGAGACCAGCCAGGCCCTCAAGCAACTCAAGTGGGTGCATCCCTTCCATGACATTCCCGCCCTGTTTCCTCCTCTATTCATTGTTTCCATTTGCTTGCAGAAAATTCAAGGCGGAGACTAATAAGATGTCCTAGGATCCACTCCTCTAATCTCCAGACTACAATCTCCTGTTCCTGTTCCAGTTCCAGTTGGTGGTGCTATTAGAACCAAGTCCATTTTAAAAGTTATTATATTTGTACGTTTTATGCGATTTTAATGTAAAACTCCTAGCCGATGGAAAGGTGTGCCTTATAAACTATAAATGCTTTAATCTCAAACCCCCTAAGAGACTGTAGCGGCCCTCAGCGCGCTCCCCGGAAGTGCTTGAAGGCCAGAAAGGCATCGATTGCATGCAGCAGTCCCGCCGCATAGCCCATGTACTGAAAGAAGCAAACGGGAGTCAAGATGGGGAGGCATTTCAAGCCTTAAGTTGCACACTCACATAGCAGGCGGTCATGGCCGGATATGCCCAGAAGCCGGGGCGCACCAAGAACTGCGGATGCAGCCACACAACGCACGCGAATCCCATGTAGCTGGAGGAGCTGAAGTACATGCAGGCGGCCAGGCCATTGAACAGGGTCTCCTGCAAACAGAACATCAAAGCAAACGTCTGGCAATGGCGGAGGGGGAGGACTACTCACAAACAGCGACTGTCGAATGAGGCCGTACGACTTCTCCGAGAATCCATAGCACAGGAGCAGTATGCCCGTTGTGGTGAAGCAGTGTCCTGTGGTGGCCAGAAAGCTGGTGAGCGCCTGGCCAATGGAATCGGCATAGGGCACACCGTAGCGGATCAGCAAGCCCTCGCAGAGCATGGCCAGGCCCAGTTGCATCAGCTTGAGCAGTCCCACCCGCGACAGCACAAAGCCAAAGTTGATGCACGTACAGACGCGGCAGCAGCAGATCCTGATGCCCAGCGGCTGACTCATGCCACGCATTCCAAACGAAGACATCGTGTAGGTGCTATGCTGCTGTGCTGCTTCTTTGCCGCCAGCCTATTCCCGACTGCGCTCTGAACAGAACAGAAAAGAACAGAACGGATACTGCCACAAGACAAGGGATGAGGCTGCGCCTAGGCCTGGGGTCGTCTATAATTAGACACATCTGGCGGCAGCCGCTTGCCTGCCCCAAGCGGCGCAAGCGCACAGTGGTACCTGCCAGAAGTGGCAACGAGTCTGCGTTGCATCTCTGCATCGCCTCGAGTAGTAGGATGGGAGCATTGGATGTGTGTGCAATCCCAGTAGGCCCGGCATCGGTCCGGACGGGACCGGACCGGTGATTCGAGGGAATCCGCTGAGTCAGTTGTCAGTCTGTTATCGTCTCGTTCAAATAGTCACACCAAAATTCTCGGCCTAAATACCCAAAATTCAAAATTCAATACTCAATATATTATTTCTGTTGCAAATTGTTGACACTCCTGTAGCACCATGTGTATGTCTTTCATCCGCAAACCGTTTCGGCGCAACAAACGGAATAGGAACACAGGTCCCACACCAGAGCCCAGTGTGGTCGACGTGGAGGGTGCCGCCGTAGGGAAGGTCGCAGAGGTGTCGCCCCTGGATAAGGTTGCAGAGCTGGCGGCACCGGCGACGTCGACGACCAACACACAGCTGGGGCAGACACAGTCGCCCGCCGCCATGGCCATAGCGATGGCAGCCAGCTTTGCGGCCACCGGTCGACCGTCCAAGACCTTGTCGACGATCACCAGCGTGAATAGCTTGATTACCAACAATTTCGCCACCACGCTGCAGGGGCAGGAATCCAGCAATGCCACGCCCCCTGCCAATACTTCTGCTTCTGCTGCTGCTGTAGTGGACGGCGGAGATCCCGCAGCATCTTGTAGCGCCACCACATCTGGACGCAAGAAGTCCTGGCTGGATTGGCTCGGCATGAGCAAGAAGAAATCCAGCATTGATTCGCTATAAGAGAAGAGGCGACAGGGCGGGACTTGCAGCAGAGACAAGATCAGAGGCAACAGACATTTACGTTCATACGACTTTTGTCACGCACATTTTGTAAAGCAAATAAACCAACCGCACAAACGTTGCATGGTTTCTCTTTTCTCTTCTCTTCATTCTGCGCTGTTCGCTTTTTGCAGTCCAAGCAGTCAATCCAACGGGAATTCGTCAAGCAGTCAAAGCAGTCCATCCGTCGTTCAGGCGCCCCCGCTGGACTACAAGTATTTCTGGCGTGGAATTTATTTATGTGTGGTGTCTGGTGTGCACGCTACTCTCTTCTGGTGTGCTCCATTCTATTCCACCTCCATCTCCATCCCTCGGAATGTGCATACTCGAAATCTTCTGCCATCAGATCGTGCCGCGTGTGGGGGCGGGGTACGCTCAATCGTCTCGGCATCGCTTCGCCAGCGATTAGTGTAATTTATCAGCCGCAACGACAATTTATATTGCCAGGCGGGTGGGGGATGGGGATGCTTTTTGACAATACAATTAATGTTTGCCGTTATCACAAGTAATTGTTGCCGCCTGATGCCTGCCACTGCCACTACATAGCGCTGCTTACGTCAAACACAAAACACACACACACCCTCCTCCAGATCTCTCCAGAGAGGGTAAGAGAGGGAGAGGGAGAGAGAGAGAGAAGTGCTGTAACAATCGGGGAAGCGTTGCATTTGCATAAATAGTTTTGGTCGTAGCCCGTAGTATCTGCAATTAGGAATTTGCCAATTCCGTCACGATCTGTGTGCACCTGCACGTCCGTCCAGAAAAAGCCGTGGGGCAGCAGTAGGTGGAGTGGGCTGGGGGCATAGAGGATGCTGGGGGGATTACCAGGCGGAAGCATCTTAACGGAACGGGATCTTAGCTCCCCTTAGGCCACCATTTTCTCTCGGAACAAACAACAGACAGAGAACACATCTCCTGTCTCTTCTCTTGTTTATTTATAAAAATGAGAAAGAAATAAATGTACCCACTAGTATAGCCCCCAATACATGCAAACAAATGTGTATGTACGTATGTATGTATATGTACTGATTTATACTGAGTATAGGAATGTATGATGTATACGTACTCGTCCGTTGTCCGTCGTATATTCTCATTGAAGGAAAAGTTTGTACGAAAACGGATTTTTGGTGCTGGCGGAGGAGCGGCTGCCTTTCATTGGGGCAAATGCCTCTGACGCAGCCGGTTCCAACAGTAACACGCCAACAAAAAACAGAACAGAAGAAAAAAAAACCATATAACATCCGTGCAAAACCAATTTCGTTGTAGTTTACCGAAAAATTGTTTTGTAAATTGTTGTGCCATTAATTACACGAGAATCAAAAAACAAACAACAAAAAAAACCAACAAAAAACAAAACAAGAGAAAAAGTGCACTGATTTGTTGGATCGAATTGAAAGTGCGACAGATTTTCGTTTTCGTTTCGTTTCGATTCGTTTTTTGTTTATTTTCGGTTTGCGGTTATTTTCGGAGTGGAGTGGAGAACGGTATCCGAATCGGAGGCATGTATCTAAATCGGTTTTACAACGCAAATAAACGTCATATAATTAGATGGGAATAGAAATTACAAACTCATCACTCATCCCCCACCTGTAGAGGAGGTGGATTCGTATCTATCAGTATATTCTATCAGTAGATATCAGTGGTGATATGAGTGATATACTATAAATTATATCCGTCAACAAGCCCCAATAAGAGATAATAACAGCAGCAGCAGCAGCAGCAGGAAACAATTGAAAACCATCTGGGAATTTGCTTGCGTCCGATCAGATCTGATCTGATCTGATGGGAACCTTGAGTGGGATATGACTAGATAGACAGAAAGCAATATATACATACATTGCACATATGTATGTATCTATAAGAAAGGGAATATGAATTTGTAAGATTCTGGACTATCCGATTGATAGCCTCCTTCCATGGGCACAAGTGTCTGGGAATATATTTACGGATAATTATGCAACAAATTGATATAGTTACGGATGCCTGTGTGTGTGTGTGTGTGTGTGTGTTTACCAGACTCTCCCATTAGCAGCGCAACGCTCTGGCCTCCCCCTCCCCACCCCAGCCCACTTCTGGGCAAATATTACACCATGCACGTAAATGGGTGAGGGGGAGGGAAGGGAAGGAAAGGGCCTCCTCCATTAACGTACTACTTAGGAGATTGCATTCAATATTGTTTGATTTTTATGACAGCAATTGTTGAGTTGTTTAACGACAGGTGTCCGTTTTTCGAGCAAGTTTAAGGGCAGATCCGCACAGCAAAAAATACAACCCAAAAAGTGTCATTTTTCCAATTGCTAAAACGCAAATTCATTTGACAACAACAACAGCAACAGCAACAAAAGCAGCAGCAGACACGAGCAAAAATCTCAATCGAAAATGAAAAGTAATTTCTTGAGGCGAAAGTATAAAGTTATAAACAAATGCGCTATCTGGGCAATGCCATCATACAGATACAGATACTCGTCGTCGTCGCCGTTTACGTCGTCGTCGTATTGCCACAAATAAACAGAGAGATTGTTTCTGCGTCTGGGGCACTGATTGACTCTATTGACCACACGCCCGTCCATTCCCCCAAATACTTGAAGATCCTAGATAATGCTACGGCACGTTACGGGTTACGGGGTACGGGTATTTACGGGGTATTTATAGCAATTTGTTTGCCGGTCCTACCTCTACGTCACGATCGTGGATTATTAGATGACTTTCGGAAAAAGGAGAGACAAGCCAGTGAGAACGAACTCGGATTACGAGAGAGCTTTCACCGTACGAAGAGCGGAGCGCTGAGCAGAGTACATGGCATGTACGTGACACGCACCGGAGATGAGTCGACAGAATGGGAAGTCGAGTCCGTCCATCGATTAGAAAGTCCGTTCATGAATGGATCACATGGGTGATCCCACCCCACCAGGGTGACAATTTCGTTTCTATGGCAAATGAAGCTTTTTACGTGTGTAAGAGTATGGGTGTGGGTCTGGGTACGGGTTTCTGTAACAAAGAAACCCTCTTCCACCCATTCAATTGAGTTTTGAAGAGTACACTCCACTCCAGACCACTCCAGCCACTCCACTTCAGTACTCCCACTCTGATAGCAAATCTGAATTGTTGTCTTTCCAATTAAACACTGGAAATCAAACAGAAAGCCTATCTAACCGATGGACTAATCATCGAAGAATATAATCCAAATCCAAATCGGCAACTACGATTCATTCCATTCCATTCCAGAGCGGATGGGATGGGAATGGGATGGGGAATGGATGCATGTAGCAAGAAAAAAAAAATAGTTTTGCACAACCCATCTGCGTCATTACGAAAACACTTGTTCCACACTCTCATGCCGCCCCCTAATTGAAGGGGGGCGTACACACACACACACACACACACCCACACCCACACACATACACAGAGAGAGTCATACCCGTACAAATAGACAGGTGTACGAGTGTATGTCATGTCTTGTCATGGCGCCTTGTACCGCAAATTCTTTTCCTATGTATCGCTTTCGTCATTTGCCATGTCGCCATGTCTTTTGCTTATCAGTTATCGATCTACATGTCGACAGAGGGACACTACACACACAAATACAGTCACACCTTTGCACCTTTAGAGCCTTGATCTGGAGACAGAGATAGCCTTGCGGTGTCATTGAGTGCCTGGCATCGCTTTCATTTGGCGGCACAACGTCTACAATTTCAATTACATTTGAATTCGAGTTTAAGATCAGTTTTTTGTTATGCCTAGTGTCTGGTGTCTAGACTCTGGAGAGAGTCGGGGAAGGGATCGGAAATCTGACGGCGATCGGCTTTGAGCTGCTGCCGCTACTGCTTTCTGATGCTTTCTGCTGCTTTCCGCTGCTTGCCGCTGCTTTCCGTTGCTTCGAGCGAAGTCAGCGTTGAAGCTGAAACTGACGCCGACGCCGACGCTGCCGCTGCGCAGCCGTTTTGGCGCAATCGAAAGTTACGTTACGTTTGGGTTTTGGTTTGGAGCTTTATTTAGACGCGCGCCGCATTAGTCAGTTGTACGCCGAGTGTCGGCGGCGCTAGTTCACAGTTATAATTCCACTCTCGAAAATACATAGTCGCAGGATCCCAAGACCAAGACCCTTCTCTACAACTGCATTAAAGTGTCGTAAGTCCTATCCGGTCCTAACCATCCCGATCTGATCTGAAAGTCCCCGTCCTCGTCCCCGCACGTGTACAGAGACTTAGGTTCCACATTAAAGCTGAAAGTTTCGCTCTCAAAGTTTCCACTCCAACAAATTATCTTGGATAATCAATTGATTAGTATGTATTCGAGGTATTTGATGAAACCAGAAATTATTCTTCGATTCCGCGTTGAACGCATTTAGATTGAATGGATGGAAAATGCAAAAATTGCTAAAATTTCTAAAATTGCTGAAATGATCGTGTGCCATGCCATGCCACGCCATGACAGTCGAAAACCCCGAAACTATTGCTGTTCCCACTCTATCCAGAATTTATTTATAAGCCTTAATTTGTGCAATTAAATCGCAAAATGGTTGCCACCGCAAATGATTAAATTAATTAAATTATTAATAGCGCGAGGCAGACACAGACACATCAGCAGGCAACAAACAGAGCCCAGAAGATGATTATTGTATGTGCATATATCATATGTCAACAACCATATCGTAATATATCGTATATAATATAGTGTACCCACTACTATATCTACTAACAAATAAAACTAATTTCTCCAGTAATTTTTCCACATGCAACATGCGACGACTCCCACTCACACTCCCACTTCCATTTCCCCATATCCCCCACTTAAATTTCCAATTCCTTGCCATTCAGATTACGCGACACATACGAGATACGAGATATAGTACATATGTATGTGTAGAATATGGGGGATGTGGTTATAGTTTTTCAATAGTTATTTGATTCGAATGCAAAGCATGTGGAAGGCGCCCATAAAAGATACACAAACAAAGATACTTTCGGGGGGATTCTTAATATTCCAATCATGAATCCAATCCCATCCGATCCGATCGATCTCCCTTTTCGAAGAAATCCGTCCGCTTCGCTGGACTTTGGCACACCCTTCCCTTCCATTCCATTCCCCCGAAAATCACATCTCCACTAATATCGCAAGAGTCTCTTTCTCTGATGATACTCCAAAGGTGTTTAATGCTTTTTGGGGCTTTTAAGAGTCTTTCAATTTCAAGTGTCTTGTATGTCACGTGCCCGCAATTTTGCGGCTTCAATTCTGTAGTACGTCTAATTGCCAAACGTGACAGACAGACAGACAATCCCCGGGACAGATAAAATTCCAAACTTCTATTTGAAGAGATAGACCAGCGACGAAATTATCTGCTTGCCTGTTGAATGGCCTGTAAACAATCAAAATCTAATTAATTATGACCAAATAAATCAGTGACATCTGAAGCAGCAGCGGGAGCAGCGGCAGCTAAAGCTAATGCTGTGCCCTCTGCGCTGGCTGATAAGAGACGAGCAGCAGCGTGGCTCTTGAATCAATTAATTAGCACGAGAGGCACAGGCAGAGGCAGAGGCAGAGGCAGTAACAGCGACTACCCTCAAGAGTAAGAGGCTGGCAGCAGGGGGCAGGGCAGCGGGCGGAGCGGCAGATTGTTGGCCAACAATTGGATGAAGTCGAGCGTGCGGGTTGCGGTTGCGTCGTTGCTGCAACTGGGCCAATATTTTGATGGAATGAATGCATTTGAACAGATGTTTCATGGCCCTTTTTTTTACTATTTCCAGTTAGCCCACACCCCACCCCCCGCAACCAACCAATCCCCCCACCCCCAAAAGACACAGCATGGACATGAGAATGGAGCTGGAGAGCTATGTGCAGTCGTCGCCAAACAACAAGCGATTCGTTGTCGAGGATTCGAGTAAGTACTGGGAAAGGCCGGCTGTTCCGGCTTAGAAAGTGCGGAAGTGCGTTGCCTCCGGCACTCGCTGCTGGCTGCTGGCTGCTGGCGTGGGCTGCAAGGTAATAGGTAATAAAACACACGAAACCTGCTGCGCCACGCATTCTGAACATTCGATTCGAGATCATTCGGATCAGCGTCAAGTTGAAGTTCAGAGCCAGTCGACAGTCGCCGGAGGCGACCCTGAGACGCAAAGCGTAAAACGCATTGCAAAATTGGAGCAACAAATCACTATCCTCTCCCCTCTCACTTACACGATCTCTCTCTCTCTCTCTCTCTCTCTCTCTGGTCTTGGCTCTCTTTGTGCAGTCACCAAGGTCACGTCGGATGGAGAGCCGCACGGCATGATGACCATGGTGGCGGGTCTCTCCGGCCTACTGGCAGCCATTATCATTCTGGCCGTGCTCGCCTCCATGGTGGCCTGTCGCAAGCAGAAGAGGTAAGTGCTTCCTGGAACATGAAACAGGCAACAGAATCTCATTCCTCCTATACCCTCCACACCTCGTGCAGCACCAACAGCAATGACGGCAACCAGAACAGCCGGAGGCTGAGCAAGAAATCGATGAATGTGGCCATGACCATTGTCGAAGATGCGCAGCCGCAGCCGCAGCTGGCGGGCAATCTCAATGCAGCCTTCGCCGAGAGCACCCTGACCCTCCAGGGCCGGGAAAAGGACAAGGAGAAGGACAGCCAGTGGTCCACCACGCCCACGTCCGTTGTGGTGGAGCGGTATTGAGTGCAGATGCGGTCTGGAATGCCGTGTGACGACGTGATGTTATGTGAACGCTTGAGACTGAGGCGGCGGAGGTGCCACCGCTGCCACATAGATTTATGCATACCATTCATATTATTGTTTTTATCTTATTTCTAGTGGTTTGTTTGAATATATAATCGTAGTTTTAAATATTATTTTAAAAAAGGCGCCCTTTTTCTGCGGTCTGGCATTATTTAGTGCATTTGTAAAGTTTGCGGGATTTTCTAGTGCATTTGTAAAGTTTTGTAAATGTTTGTGGGGATTTTTTAGTGCCACACGGTTGCACGGTCACACTGATCGCCAATCAGCTGTGCGAGTAACAATCGATGCCAGCCCAGTGGCATAGTGTTTGTGTGTTGATGTATGTGTGTGATGAACTTTGCATTGGGATAGACCTGCCTGCGCTGCAAAACCTGCATGCAATAGGCCATAAATAATTGTAATCAGTGAAACCGACCGCTTTGCGGCATTGTGTGTTTACGGTAAAAGCAAGACGATTCCGTGCGTCTAAGTTCACATTGTGCACACACTGGCAACTCTGGGCCAGGAACAGCAGCAGGCAAACACACACACGCACACAGTTTGACAGTTAACATCATTCTTTATTTTATTTTTTGGCACACACGTAGTTTAAATTATAGCAAAATTTTGTATATGGAAAAGGGGACGTAACGTTAATCAAGCAAAAGGCATGTGCGCGACGCGATTTACTCGAAAAACACTTCAATTGCGGAATTGCGTCGAAACGGGAACGTTACGAAAATGATGTAAAAGAAAACTCTCAAGTAGCGAGCCCCAAAGCACTTCTTATGTGTGTGTGTGCGTGAGAGCGCGCGCGAGTGTGTGTTTGTTGTGTCTGTGTGTGGAAATTAACGTAGTGTGAAGAAGTGGAAGAAGGAAAAGCGACAACAACAACAACAGCAACAGAAACAAAAACACAAGCGACAATTGCAATCCAAGGCAAACAACAAACAACAGCAAACAGAAGCAGCAACTGTAGCGCATCGAAGGCCACACATAGTCCCGTCCCCGGAGGACAAGCAGGAACCCCCTGCCAGCCAGCCCCGAATCGTAAGTCCAACCTGTCCCCAGTCCCTCTTGTGGCAGCAGCAGCAGCAGCGGCTTGCATTCCTATAAACAAATCAACACAAACAAAAGACCCCCACCCCCCTCCCAAAAAAAAAAAACGAAGTATGTTGTACCGCCAGCGGAAGCGGAGGAAGTTGAATCATCGTCCGGAACTTGTTTCTCCCAACAAATGCACCCTGTACTGGCCGCAGGCGAGCGGGTATGTTGGCACCATGTTGGTCCGGCACCAGCGACGATCAGTCTGGAATTTCAATTAGATCTGTTTTGGTGGCTAGGAGGGGTATCCTCTGAGTCGGTATATACGGAAGTATTGTTTTATTTTATGTTTCATTGTTCATTGTTGTTGCTTCCCAACTACCAAACAAAACATATAGAAATACTATAGAAAAGCCAGACACAAAGTCCAACTAAATTGGGATTCCATCACATGCACACACACATATGCATATATGTACATATACATATGCCGTACATGTGCATGTGTGTGTGTGTGTACATTTATTATATATTTTTAATTCGAATTCAAGTTTATCAGCGTACGAGTTACGTTCCAATTGTAAACAAAGAATTTGCGCCATGCGAGACGATTGGGTAGGTAGGGGGTAGGTAGGGGGTGAGTGGCAGTGGCTGGCGGCGATGGCAGCGATGGGGCGATATCGGTGGCATTTCCACCTAAGGAAAACATTTGTGCACTTGTGCGAAAATTTATTTGACAGAAACCAGAGCCTATATATTACATATCAAGTGGAATTTCTTTGGTGTGAGTTTTCTTTAACCCAGAGGTTCTCCCTTTACTCCATCGAGATCCACAGATAGCAGCTAAAGTTAATTAATAATCGTATTCGTTTTCGTATTCGTTTTCGAACAGAGCCCCTCCACTGTATCTGTATCTCTCTCTCATTCTCCCTCTGGTTTTCCTTATCTTATCTGTTATGCTATCCATAATATACGTTTGGCATTAACCCACCCGACTTTTGGGATCTTGTCTTTGCTTTGGCAGTTTGTGGCAGCGGCGGCCATTGCCTGTACTGTGTGCTGTTTGCTGTGTAGACGGACGACCCGACCCGACCATGGAGGAGAAACGCATCGCCGACTATTTTGTGGTGGCCGGAATGCCAGAGCAGCCGCAGCTGCTGCAGGAGAACATATTCAACGATTCGGGACGACTGAGGGCGGCCAGCACCATCGAGCCCATTACAGACATTGGCGTCTTCTTTCCGCTGCTGGGCGAGGAGGTGCCCGAGGGCTACGAGCTGCTCGAACAGACGCCCACCGGCCTGCCGGCGAACCTCAATCATGGCTCTGTCCGCACCACAGAGTGCTATATATACTTTCGTCGTGGCAAGGATCGCCCACCACTTGTTGACATAGGTGGGTCGACAATTCCACAGTCCCCTTTACCGCAGAGACAACTTTTCCTTCTCTCTTTTCTGTCTCTCTCTCCATAGGTGTCCTATACGATGGCCATGAGCGGATCATGTCGGATGCCGAGATTGTGGCCGAAACACCGGGCGGACGTGTGGCCAATGTGAACAATTCGTCGGCCAAGACCTTCCTCACGTACCGTCGGGCACGCGGCGACATGCCCTGCAATGAGCTGGTGGTCACCGAACTCTGCGTCATCGTTCAGAGCAAGGGAGAGCGGGCGCCGCACGCCTTCTGCCTGATCTACAAGACCCTGAACAAGGGCTATGTGGGCAGCGACGTCTATCTGTGCTACAAGAAGTCCATGTACCGCCCGA
Organism: Drosophila helvetica; assembly: GCA_963969585.1. Lineage (NCBI taxonomy): Eukaryota > Metazoa > Arthropoda > Insecta > Diptera > Drosophilidae > Drosophila > Drosophila helvetica. The sequence goes on along the minus strand of OZ018401.1, from coordinate 18,522,203 downwards.
AGCACATCAGCTACAAGCCAGAGATCCTGCTGCGCTATCCCACAGTCGACCACAATGATTTCCCCCTCAATTTGTGCCCCAGCGTGCCGCTCTTCTGCCTGCCGATGGGCGCCTCCCTGGAGGCCTGGCCCCACGTCAATGGCTCCGAGAAGCGCAAGCCCATCAGCCCGGTCTTCAGCACCTTCGTGCTGACCGTCAGCGATGGCACCTACAAGGTCTATGGCTCGGCCCTCACCTTCTACGAGGATTTTGAGTGAGTTCTCTCAAGAGCGGGTCTCGCTTGGACTGTTTTGATCCTCTGCATCTGCATCTGCTTGTGCTTGTGCTTCTGCTTCTGTTTTTAGTGAATCACAGCTGTCCGCAGAGCAGCGGGAGCAGCTCGGATGGGATGAGGAATTCGGTGCGCAGCATTCGCTGCACATGATCAAGGCGATCTGCCTGCTGTCGCACCATCCCTTTGGCGACACCTTTGACAAATGGCTCAAGTATCTGCATGTAAGTGGGATGATGGTCGCTTCCCTTCGCTCCCCTTTTGCTCCCCCTTTGCTCAGTGAAGTAATCTTTGGATTTGGCTCTTTTGCAGCGCATGGTATTGTATGGCGTCAATATACCCATACCCGTGGAGCGCTACATAACCCAACTGCTGGACGAAGTGCCCTTCCCGGCACCGAGCATACATCTGCAGCTGTCCAGCGAGTCGAATGATCGGATATTGCTCACGCAGCCGGAGGACTCGCCTCTGCCCCGCAGTGGCGCTGGCTTCCACATGCTGCTGCAGAATCTGGGCACCGACAATTGCTTGCATGTGCTGCTGCTGGCCCTCACCGAGCAGAAGATACTCATACATTCACTCAGACCAGCCACACTGACGGCCGTGGCCGAGGCCATCGTCTCGCTGCTGTTCCCCTTCAAGTGGCAGTGCCCCTACATACCGCTGTGTCCGCTGGGCCTGGCCGAGGTGCTGCATGCCCCGTTGCCGTATCTGATTGGTGTCGATTCGCGTTTCTTTGACCTCTACGAGCCGCCCACGGATGTCACCTGCATTGATCTGGACACCAACAACATCAGCGTATGCATGAGACATTTTCTAACAAATATTTGACTCTAATGTCTCTCCTCCTCCTGCCCCGCCGCTCAGTTGTGCGAATCACAGCGCCATTTGTCGCCGAAGCTGCTGCCGAAGCGTGCCGCTCGACTGCTCCGCCAGACGCTCACCGAACTGGAGAACGCCAAGCCCATCAGCTATGACTCGACCAACAGCCTGGACCGTGATATACGCAAGCGGAAACGGGAGCTGGTGCTGGAGCAGCGCATCCAGGAGGCATTCCTCCTGTTCATGGCCTCGATATTGCGTGGCTATCGGGACTATTTGGTGCCCATATCGAAGGCCCCCTCGGTGGGGGCCACCGATCCCAGTGCCTTGTTCCAGCTGAAGGCCTTTCTGCGTTCACGCGATAAGGTAATGAATTCTTTCGAGTGTCATTGATCGATCTTTGCGAAAACATTGAATCTAATCTCTCTCTCTCTCTCTCTCTCTCGGCTTGTAGTCGCACCAGAAATTCTTTGAGCTGATGATGAAGACGCAGATGTTTATACGCTTCATTGAGGAGCGATCGTTCGTGTCCGATGGGGACCATGGACTGAGCTTCTTCGACGAGTGCGCCGAGAAGGTGGGCAACTACGACGAGACGCCCGCCCAGCTGCATTTGGTGGACTGGGACACGGGCCAGAGCAGCGAGCGAACCAAGTACATTTTCCCTCCAGACAGCGTGACCTCAGCAGGAGCAGCGGGAACAGCAGCATCAGCAGGAGCAGCCTCAATCAATGGGGCGGGGGCATACACCTACACCTACAAGAACTTTACGCTGCAGCCGGAGCTGCTGCAGACCAGCAGAAAGACGACCATGTCCAAGATCCTGCAGCTGCAGCTGAACGCCTCGCTGTCGCCGGGCTCGCCGATCGCGCGCCGCACCAAGCACGAGGTGAAGCTGTCGCAGAAGATGGCCAGCCGCTGTCAGCAGCATCCGGAGGCATGGTCCAAGTACCTGCTGGCCACCTGCTACTCGCTGTACTTCCTCATCCTGCCCTCGATGGTGATCGATCCGAGGCATGCCGGCAAGGAGCACGACATCCTGCGCGCCGCCTACGACGTGCTGGTGCGGGCCAGCAAGCTGAAGATCACCTGCGACGAGTTCTGCTACCGCATCATGATGCAGCTGTGCGGCATCCACAATCTTCCGGTGCTGGCCGTCCGCCTGCACTATCTGATGAAGCGCTCGGGCGTCCAACCCAACGCCCTCACCTACGGCTTCTACAATCGCTGCGTCCTGGAGTCCACGTGGCCCAGCGACAGCACCACCCTCAGCCAGATCCGATGGAACCGCATCAAGAACGTGGTCCTGGGCGCCGCCCAGTTCCGCCGGGCGGGCAAGCAACGGGCCGCCTCCAAGGTGTGCAAGTCCCTGAGCGCCTCGCACGACCACAACCTGAGCACCCTGGAGACCGTCGACGGGCACCAGTCGCGCACCAGCCTGGCCTCCTCCTCGGGCGACACGCACGGCGGCCTCCTCGACTTCGCTGCCTTCGATCGCCTCCGGAACAAACTGGGCAGCATCGTGCGCCAGACGGTGGCAGGCGGAGCCAGCGACTCCCTGCCCACCGAGGACATGGTGAACAGTGCCGCCGGACTGCTCATCAAGGCCGGGGAGCCGAGTGCACCGCACACGCCCACGCCCACGTATGGCAGCGACACCGAGATCCTGGCCAAGGCGCTACAGCAGCAACAGCCGCCGCCGCGCAAGCAGATCATGAGCATCGGTGGCGGCGAGGACGAGGAAGAGGAGGAGGAGGACGATGAGTATGCAGGCGCCTCACCAATCACACCGCAAAAGCTCTCCGAATCGGTGGTCGACGATCTGCATTACACTGGCGGCGACTACGAGGCCGATGAGGAGGAGGAGGAGGACGACGACGACGACGATGATGATGATGATGAGTGTGTTTCGGGGGCCCAGAAGGCGCATCAGCGTGTGCAGAGTCCCACCAAGTGAGTTCGAGAGGATTTTCGGTGGTATTCAATTCGCATTCATTTATTGTTTCCCCTCTCCAGAATATCTCCTCGCACGCCAGTGACCCAGAACGATCCGCTGGGTGCCCTCAACGAGGAGGACTCCTCTACGAGCACGCCCACGCAGCAGAAGCAGGAGGGGCTGCAGGAACAGGAGCAGTCGCAGTCACAGTCACAGTCACAGCCAGATGGCAATATTTACAGCGACAAGCCGATCCTGTTCAGGGGACAGCGAAGTGCCACCTTCGATGAGTCGACGCAGATCGGGAAGAGCATGCACCGGTCGGAGACGATGCCGGTGGCCAGCATCGGGGTGACCCACAGCCTGGCCAATATCGGATCATCGCTGAAGTTCACATTCGGGTAACAATCCATCGGGGATTACTCCTGCCTCTCGCTCTCGCTCTCGCTCTCACTCTCATTCCCTTTCTCCCCTTTTCCTCTGCCTCTCCCCATCTCTCTCTCTCTCTCCCGCTATCTTGTTTCTTTAAATTGCTGTGATCACGATCCACATGCATTCCACTTACACTCCACTCCATCCCACAACACACGAATTGCCATTTTCGCAATTATTTCCATAATTTCTTTTATTTCGTTGCCTTCTCCCGCAATATCTCTGTCTCTGTTTCACTCACTCTCACTCTCTATATTCTTTTTCTATCTATCTATCTCTGTCTGTGCCATGTATTCCTTTACTTTTTGTTTGTTTTTGATTTTGATTTATTTCAATTGTACTTATATATATCGATATATATCGTAGACGTTATTCACCCGCACGATTGTCCCTTAAGAAAGACTTGAAATTGCCCGCCAATATAATAGAAAATATATCGAGCCTAAGGTAAGTGCAGATCCCCGTTTATTATCCTTCAAAAGATGTGTTACACACACACACGCACACGTACAGAAACAAAACACACACACACACACACGTACTGAAATTAAATTAATATGTGTATGTGTGTGTGTGTGTGGGCTGCGTTCCACTTGGAAGCTCCACTTGGAATCGTCTTGGGAGTTGGGATAAGTTCCATAATTACATTTACATATTTATGTCTCACATGTGGATTCGAGTTACCTGTTAACGTCAAATAATTGCATTTCCAAGTGTTTTCGTTGTACATTTGATTGAACATATGTTTTCAGTTGCGTTCCACAAGTTCCACTTGGAATCTACCGTTTAATTTCTTCCACTCTGGAAGCTAACCCCAAACGTTTTCAAATGGAAATCCGATTGATTTCGTGGATTTCTGACATCGACATACACACACACACACACAGACACACAAGCTAACTTTTTTGGTTTTAGTGCGCCGCACACTCGAAAATGCTGTTCACAGAGTTTTGCATTCGCATTCGCGCATTTGGTTTTGGTTTTGGTTCTGGTTCTGGTAAAAAAAGAAAGAAAAAAAAACGAATGGTTTATGGTCCCCTGTGAAAAACAAAACCCACATTGGTGGCGGGCAATTCAAGGTTTGATAAAAGCCACACACACACCCACACCCACACCCACCCACCCACTCACACACACACTGGCACACACGCATAATAGCATCCACAATCATATATATGTACATATGTATAGTAAATCAACCAACATCCAGCCGCACCACCAACACCACCACCACCACCGCACTACCATAACAGCCGCCGCCTGCAGCGGCTGATCGCGAGAGTGGAACCCATTCGGAACGGCATCCTGAGATGATCCTGATCCACGGAGATCAGCCGCTGCAGGCGCAGCAAAATGCATTCTTCTGTTCATCTATTTTCTGTTTCAATCTGCGAATCGAATATATCGTGTATATATATGTATGTAGACTAATTGCCATATTCCGACTTACCAAACACCTCTAATACAGTCCCAGTCTGACGGGAAGGAAGTCCAACGAATTGATCCAGGGATCGCTGAGCAGCATCAAGTACGCGGCCAATTCGCTGACCAAGAAGTTCGACGAGATTAAGGGCGCCATATCGGCCAATTCGACGCCAACGAAAACGAACAATGGCCACCAACATGCCCTGCCCCACCATCCGCACCACCACCATCCGCATCATCACGGTGTGCATCCGCATCACCAGCAGCAGGAGCAGGAGGAGCACGATGCCTCCGTCGAGGAGGGCAAGCTGAGGCGCGTCTCCAGCGACCTGGATCCCTGGGGCAGGCTGAGCGAGTCGCGCAAGTCCAGCTACAACAATCTGGTGCCCCTCGGCGAGAACAGCCCCAGCGGCGCCCTGCACATGCACGCCTTTCCGGCTCTGCCCGACAACCTGTACAGTCCCATGACAGAGGTCAGTACTCCATTGGTTTTGTATTCAATCGAAGCCCAACCAAACCCACTCTCGTTTGCTTTTCTTTGGGTGGCAGGGCTCCATGGAGCGTGACTGCGACGTGCTCATCCAATTGACGACCTGCTCGCAATGCCACAACTGCTCTGTGCTGGTGTACGACGAGGAGATCATGAGTGGCTGGACGGCGGAGGATTCCAATTTGAATACCACCTGCCATGCCTGCAACAAGCTCACCGTTCCCTTCCTCAGCGTCCAGATAGCCCGCCTGGAACAGGAGGAGTCGTCCAGCGAACAGCAGGCGAATGGGAAGAGCAGCGCCTGTGAGAACGGCGGCCAACAGACCAGCCTAACAGTGCCGTATCTGAATCCGTTGGTGCTGCGCAAGGAGCTGGAGAATATACTCACGCAGGAGGGAGACATGGCGCTGATCAAGCCCGAGTTCGTTGAGGAGCATCCCATTATCTATTGGAATCTGCTCTGGCTAATGGAGCGCATCGAAAGCAAGACCCATCTGCCGGAGCTTTCTCTGCCCGTGCCGGTAAGTGCTCGACCCCCCTCACCGCCTCACCTCCCAGCAGAGAGCGAGCAGTCTGTTTCAATCTGCTTCAATCTGTTTCCGTTTCTGTTTCTGTTTGGCAGGTCGATAAGGAGCACTTGGATCCGCTCAGCAAGGTGAAGACGGTGCACATCCAGTGCTTGTGGGACAATCTCAATCTGCACAGCGAGACCAGTGGCCCGCCCATGTATATACTGTACAGGGAGACGCAGCCCACGAGTCCCCTGATCAAGGCCCTGCTCACCGATCAGGCGCAGCTCAACAAGAAGTATGCCTCGCCATCTACATGCCCTTTGGCATCCACAGAGGATTCCCCTAAATATCTCTCTCTCTTCATTTCAGTGTCATTCAGCAAATCATTTCGGCCATTCGATGCAATGACCTGGCCACGCCATTGAAGCGTCTGGCCAACGAACGGCACAAGCTGAAGAGCAACGGTGTGGAACGGTCGCATTCCTTCTACCGGGACATACTCTTTCTGGCCCTCACGGTCATCGGTCGCTCGAACGTCGATTTGGCCACATTCCATCGCGAGTACGCGTCCGTCTTCGACAAGCTGACGGAGCGCGAATGCAATATGTATTACCGCAATCAGGATCTGCCGCCCTCGGCCTCGACGATCTTCTGTCGGGCCTATTTCCGACCCTTGCTGCTGCCCTGACGCACTCGGGATGGCGGCTATACTGCTTCCGATCCCGATCCAGATCCGGACTTTGATCCAGACTCCGATCTGAGTGATGAGAAAACGGACGAAGACCGAGACGCAGATGCAGATGCAGATGACGATGCAGACGAAGAGGACGGTAATGGAGATACAGACGAGTAACCCTGAAAGGATAAGACGACCAAAAAACCAATTTGCAAGAAGAGTAACTTTGACAAGAACAAAACGCTTATCATACAGACGGAAACGACACTAACACTGACACCGACACCGATACACACACACCTTCCTTTTCTGACAAATATTTGAACTTAATTTTTAAGTACTTAAATGAACATTTTCGTTGCACTTTGAACGATGGCAGCGGGCATGTCCGTTCGCTGTTTGTCCGAGTGCTCCATCCCCAAATCGACTGGTTTCTGTGACAATATACAACAAAACACACCCACATCAAATGCCACCCCACACACCACCCCACACAGCACACTCAAATACAGTGCGTTTCAAGCCCCTGCCCCCTTGACCATAGCTACATACATTTGTATATTTGTATATTAATCTTTGGGATTTAAATTAACTAAAATATTGGTTTGACGAACGGTGTTCCCCAGCGATTGGGGATTCGGACAGGGATTGGGGCTTTGGGCATCAGAAGAGTTTGGCATCTGCAGAAATAGAACTTAATCGGGACAAAAATGCAAATTAAACATGATTCTTTTGCCTGATCCTGCCTTAGATTGCTGAAACGTACTGTATGCACACAAAAAATAAGAGCCCAACTTGGAGACGTGTTCTCCTCACATTTACATGATTCAAACTCTCGACCCTCGTCATATTTGCCTTATTATATATAATATAACGATAACGATAGCGATATCGATACATATGTGTATTAGATATATATGTATGTGTGTGATCTGAAATATCATTGATAGCATTGTGAGAAAGCCCCTTGCCCTGCCCCTCAGTCCACACCCTGCCTGACTGCCCGCCGGCCTGCATCCTCCCTCCAGTTATTTCAAAAATAACTAGATCCTCCTTGTGTAGTCCTTGCGATTTCCTCACAATGCAATCCTCTCGAGTCGAGTCGAGTCTTTTAGTTAGCTTAGCGAACTTTTGGCTGCGGTTAGGATGGGGGTTTTGTGGGAAGGGATATATGGGATTAGGCTTTGGTATTGGTATTGGTATTATTTGGGGGACAAAACAAAATGGAATGGAATGAAAACATCGATTAAACACTAGCATTAATTTATGAATAAATCGTAAATGAATTTAGATGGAATGTTCTTACAGTCCACGTTTTTAAAGACAACAAAAAGCACACACGCCACACCACACCAGGCACAGGCACAGACACAGACACAGACACAGACTCGAAAAGACAGATCGACAGAGGAACAGAGAAACTGAGAAACAGGTACACGTACACACACTCTCACTCACTTCTAGATACATATATATATTTCAGCCACAATAACTTTTTTTTGTCGGGCATCTTAACTAATTGTATATTTAATAATTAAATTAATACAAAAACAACACAAAACAAAACAACAAAAAAACACATGAAAATGACAAAAAGAATAAACAAACAAGTTTTAAAAATAAATTCCAAATTGTTTTTCTTTTACAATACATATGTATGTACATATGTACATGGGGAATATCCTGTAATCAATCTAATCTAGGAAAATAAACAATGGGAGCCATGTCCTTGCTTCCCACATGAATGCTCGACTAAAAATACATCAAAGCATTGCATTATTTTCTTATGTAACATCATTTGCTTTAAATGCAATATTTAAAATATTTATATCTAAATTCATTTTATTTTCAAGATTAATTTTTTTGTATTCTGTTTATTATCTCTTTAAATATTAAATAAAAAATGTAAAATGTAATATTTCTTTTTACGAGTAACCACCTGCAGAACCTCGAGAACCATGTGCAAGGAGCGCAATGGAAAACTAGCTCACTATCCACTGCACCTTCCACGGAAAGACTGTAGACTGCTAGTGGGAGTGCTGACAGGTCACTGTGAGGTCACTAGGCATCACCAACAGAGACAGCTGTAGGAAATGTGATGAACCCGGGGCTATCGAACCCCTGGAACATCTCATCTGCAACTGCCCGGCTCTCTCACGGGCAAGGAAAAGATACCTAGGCGACGGAGATGGCATCACTGGAAGATGCCTCCAAGAGGACGCCGAGCGAATTACTTGCCTTTGCTATACACACCTCAATACTCGAGGACTTCCAAACCCCACCAAACCCCCCGTAAAGGTTCATTTACCTAACCTTTTACGAGTGTATGGTCGATTCCAAGGATTGTGGATTTGTGATGTTTTTGGTCTTCTCACAAAATCGATTTTTGGCTATGGACTGGATTAGTTGGGATCCCGACCGATCATGAGAACACATGCCCCACCGCCAGATCGACCAGCTGTATGGCCGAGAGCAAAGACCAGTATTAATCTTAATGCTAGAGAATATAATTCTGCATATATGTATTTATGATTCGACAGCATCATTAGATTGATCTACTTCGTAAGGGTATAATTACAGGTCGGGAATACACACGTTCAGATAAACCATTTTGTGAACCATTCTACAGAAAGGATCTACAGATGAGTAAGGATAGGTGGGTCGGATAGAGTGGTGCGAGGATAGGGGGGATATACAAGTAAAACGTACATCGGGGGGCATTATACGATTATATGTGGTAACTTAAAAGCAAAAAAAATATTAATAATGCTACGAAAGACTCGAACTAAAAGTAAAAACAGAGGATGTGTCCCATCGGCCATTTGATAAGGCAGTTGTCGTGTGGGAGGATTGCTTGAAGGATCGCCTAGTCGGAGAGCAGCAGCACCACCTCCGACTCTACTTCGGCTTCCGCCGCACTGGCTTTGGCTGGAGGCCTCTTCGGACTCGCTTTGGTGCTGGGGCTCGCATCGCTCTGGCGGCGCAGGAAGTGACTGATGAGCCCGTTCTTCGGGGCGACGGGGCTGGACAGTTCCCGTGGCCCGGATATCAGGGCGACCCGCTTCTTGGGGGCTATCTGTGTGGGAGTGCTGGGCGTGCTCGAAGCGTCCACTGGGGCCTCTGGCGACTCCTTGTCCTGCTTGGCCGGTACTTCGGGCTCGGCGGGGGGACTGAGCTCGTGCTGGGGCGTAGTCTCCGATTCGGTGACCTTGGGGGTGAGCGTGTACTCCCATTGGTTCTGCACCGAGAGCTCGGCCATATGGAATTTCTCGAGCATCTCGGGGCCGACCATCCAGCAGAGACGCTTTTTGGGCTTCTTCGATTTCTTGGCACTGCTGCCCGCTGCCGCGTCTGCGGTGGATAGCTCCATTGTCGACCAGGTGGCCAGCTCATCGAACTTCTCGCGGATAAGGGCCTTCGACGGCAGCAACTGCGACTCCTGGCTGGTCTGCGTCTTCAGGTACTCCAGGTATTCGGAGATCAGGAAGGCCTTGGCGTTGCGATTGCCATGCGTGAGTCGCACCAGCTGCTGCAGCAGCCGCTCGTCCAGCTGCAGGGGGCTGGGAGGGGCGGTGTTAGTCGCCTCCTCACGCACCGTCTCCGGCGGCGGCTCCAGGCTGATCGGCTCCAGTTGCCAGCTGCCATACATGTCGATGGTCTGGATGAAGACGGGCGGAAACAGCTGCGACTTGTTGCCGTTCTCGTCCAGCCAGACAGGGCCGAGGAGCCGTGGTTTGATCTTCCTGGTCTGCTTCTTCATTTCCTGGGCGAACTCCTGCTGCAGCACCTGGAGCTTGGCCTTCTGGGCCTCGCGCGTGTGCCCGTCATCCATTTCACCATCGTTCTGCAGCTCCTCGTCACTGAGATGGCCATGGGGAACATACCACTCGTTGTACTCCTCTTCGGACTCCTCCTCGGACTCGCGCTCCTTCTCGTCCTCGCTGGCGCTCAGCGATTCGCCCGGCTCCTCCTCCTCCCACTCGCAATCCGAGTCCACCTCGTAGTCAAAGTGCACCTAAAGCCGGGAGGAACGTTTATTCTGTATTCTGTTTGGATAAAGGATGGATTTGATGGGATGGGCTTACCTTGTCCTGGGACAGGGGGCGACGGGCGGATATGGACTGGCTCTTTTTGCGCCAGGTGCCATAGTAGGGAGGGCGACGATTGTCGGCAAACATGAGATACTTGGCCCGCATCCTGGGCATCTGCTTGGCCTGCTCCTCCTGCACAATGGGCGTGCCGGCATTGGTCAGATCATCTGAAAGGAGTGGGCAGTGGCAATGAGATTACAACGATGGCTAGGGATGCGGCTGATTATGCGCCTACCTATCACCTGGACCTCTTCCTCGCTCTCCTCCTCTTTGGTGCGCCGCTGCAGCCGAATGTCGCGCTGCATCTTGAGGGGCTGGCGTGTGCCTTTGGCCAGTTCCGCGAGATACAGCTGGGCGCGGTTGGGGCGCTTGCGGCGGCCTATGTCCTCGGGTTCGTCGTCCTCCTCTTCCGACGCATCCTCGTTGCGCTCGCGGAAAAGACCGTCCAGCTGGGAGCGCTGCTGGCCGCCAAGGGAGGCCCTTACGACGGGGGCCAGCAGCATGTCGTCCTTGACCTGGAAGGGACGGAAGGCCAGCGACTGGCAGCTCATGTTGGTGCTTTCGCAGCTGCTCTGCTCCTTCTCCAGCGTGGCGGCGGAGGCGTCGCCTGTGCCCGAGGCCTTGGGCTGCTTCTGTACAAAGAACTTGGTGAAGGATTCGGCAGCGCGCTTCTTTTTTTGCTCGGCCTCCTCCTTCTCGAGCTCCTTGCGGCGCTTCTCCTCGTCCCGCTTGCGCTGCACTTCCTCTTTGGCCTCGTTGCGCTTGCGCTTCTCCTCGTTCTTCGAGTCCACCTCGGCCTGGCGCTTGCGCTCCTTTTCCTCGCGCTCCTTGCGCCGCTGCTCCTCCTTCTCGTCGCGCTCCTTGCGCCGCTGCTCCTCCTTCTGGTCGCGCTCCTCTTTGCGCTGCTGCTCGCGCTGCTCCTTCTCCTGCTGCTTGAGGCGGCGCTCCTCCTGCAGCTTGTGCTCCTTCTCCTCGCGCGCCTTGCGCCGCTGCTCGAACAGCCGCTGCTGCTTGGGCGTCAGCGCCTGGCCCTTACTCTTCAGGTCCCCGCCACCGTCGACACCGCCCATGCCCATGTCATGCGCGCTCTTTCTCCTGGGAGCCTTCTCCTTGCCCCCCATTGGCCTCCGGTCGGGTGTGTCGGTGTCCACCTCCATCTCATGGTCGGTGCTGGACTGCTCGGACTTCTCGTGGTCGCTGTCGCTGCTAGAGAGGATCGCCACATCATCATCGTCGGGGGAATCGTCCTTGCTCTCCGGCTTGTTCTCTGTTTTCTCAACTGTCGTCTGCTTCCTCTCCTTGGGGCTGGTCTGCTGCAGTCTCGATTGCTGATCTTGCTCCTTGCTGCTCTTCTCCGGCCCATCCAGATCCGCTTTGCTCACATCCTCCTCCTTCGGGGAAGAGTCCTCTTTTGTGGTCCCCTCTCCGCTCAGCTCGTTTTCATCCTCTGTTGCACTTTTGTCCAACGATTTGGCGTCTTGTTTCTTGGCTTTCGATGACTTGTTCTTTTCGGCCTTTGGCTGATCCTCCTTCCTGCTGCCTGTCAATGTCTGGGCATCCTTGGTCTTTGATTCTCTGTTCTCCCCTTTGTTCTTCTGCTCCTTGATCTTCTCCCCCTCCGTAATCTCTTCCGCAATCTCCGCAGTGATCTTCTCGACCGCGCTAAGCACCTCCTCCTTGCTCTTTTCCTCCGTTTCAAGCAGCTCCTTGCCGTTTCCGTTTGTCTCCTCCTCTGTGTCGCTCTCCTCTGCTGCTGGCTTCTTCTCATCTTTCTTTCTCCTCTCTGCTGCCGCTTCTGGTACCTTCTTGCCGCCTTTGGGCAGCCGCACTTTCAGCCGCTTAAGGGGATGCAGCTTCTCGGGAACGACTTCAACATCATCATCATCATCAACATCATCATCATTGGACTCGCTGTCGACTGACACCACGGTCGCTGTCGCTGTCGAGGAGGCAACCTCTTTGGCAGATGCTGCCTCCGGTTCCTTCACGGATTTTCGCCGCTTGGAGCCGCGTTTGCTCAGCAGCGGCAGCTTGATTTGTATGGGCGATGGAGTGGCCTTCTCCCCGGGTTTGGGCTTGGGCTTGGACTTCGCCTTCGGCTTGATCTGAGTCTTCGCTTTGCCACCAGCTGAAGCTGAAGCTGGAGCTGGGGATTTCTTCTCCTCGGGCTTCTCCTTCTCATCAATGTCTTCGTCTGCGTCGTCATCGTCGTCTAGTTCGATGATTTCCTCGGCCATGTCCAGCACTTCCAAGATCTTCGACTTCTTGACAGCTCCCACAGCCACGCCCACGGCCAGGTTCTCTTTGCTGTTGGAGCGCCGCTGCTGATCGAGTTCCGAGGCGTCGTCGTTGCTGCTCTTCTCCTCGCTGTAGGAGAGTCTTCGCTTGCGCGGCTCCTTCGGCAGGGACTCCTCCGATGCCAGGGCATCGCCTTCGAGCTGGGCCGAAGTACTGGAAGCCGTGGCAGAGGTGGGGCCTGCTCCTGATCCTGCTGTTGCTGCTGTGCCACCAGTGGCTGTTGATGCGACCGGGGTGATCAGCTTGAAGGGCAGACGTGTCTGGACCAGCTTCTTGCCACCGCTGCCAGTGGTGCAAGTGCGCTCCGCTGACTTCTGAATCGCATCTTTGGGAATAATTTTACTGCTTGGTGTCTGGAGAGTGCCGGCGGGCATATTCAAGAGTTTATTGCTGCTTTTTCCTGTGCAATTTGGCCACTTTTCCTCACTTTATTTTTTGTGTAGTAGCTGCTGGGAAAACGCGGAAAATATACAAGTGATGGCAGTTGCGCTCTTGGAATGCCGCCAATTGTTGCGTGAGCACGATCGATGAATCGATAGGCAGGGTCCGAATGTATCGAGATCAGTGTTGGCTAGCGAACAGTTGGGCTGACCGTTTTACATGATCGTTACAATTAAAATGTTCAAACAACAAAAAATGCATCAATTTGATTGCTTGCAGGCGACACACTTTAGTAATTACTATTTATACCTATTTGAGGCAGCTGCCAAATATTTGTTTACTTAGTTTAATGTGGCGTTTTTACTAATCCCAGATAAGTGGTGAAGGGAGACGACGAGACGCCTGCGGCCACAACCACCATGCACACCCACACCCACCCCCTCTCTCCACACTCATCCCTCCTGTTGGTCTCTCTGCCTGAAACCCCTTTTGGCTTTGGCTGGTTGACATGGTGACCTGATCCGAGAGACCCGCCTGCGGCTCCTGCTCCTGCTCCCCGACTTATGGCCGACTGCGAATTACATTCCATTGAATTAAAATTAATTTCAATATCACCCAGCACGCAACGCACTATCCAATGGGATAAGCGGTGGGTGTCGGATGCGAGATGGCGGCGGCTGGGGCTCTGGTGGGCCGTAACTATTTTTGTACTACGAAAACGAACACGCAGACACACACGACTGGCACGAATAGTCCGGAGTTGCAGCTGCTGCACAAGTGCCTCCTGTACAGTGGGCAATCCCGGAGGTCAGAGCTGAAAGGAATGCTTCCCCATTTCCAAACATAATACACATGCGGGGAATACACTCATGAAAGATAGATGATTATACACTGAGAGTAACAACACACAGCCTCGAACGGTTCTGGCATAATATTCCAATAAAATACCAAACATGTTTCTCGAATTGTTTTATAAATTTAAATTTAAATACATGTTGTTTGTTTACGATAGATATGCGTGTACTCCATTAATTGATTTGGCGTGACAAAGCAAAAAGTACAAAAAATGCCAAATGCATTCAAGAAATTCCAGAGAAATATCGACAATAGGCACAAAATCGTAATCGAACTAAATTTAAAGCCGGAGCATGGATGAATATAAAACCAAGTTCTAAGTCTAATATTTTAGCTTGGCACTAGGCACTGGACTAGAGCTGACATTCGGTATTCAGGGCAGTATTTGAAAAGCGCATTGGCTAAGCGGAAAAATTGTAATCGCAGTAGGCCATGATTCGAGGCCTGGCTGTCATTACAGATCCCATTATTCACAGCACAATTGCAGTTCACGAAGTGCGCTCTAAAACACAACTAAAACTTGACTAAAATGACAAATTGGGATCAGTATTGGGCGCAGGAATTGCAGCGACTTGAGAAGGACATTCACACGGTTCGCATTCTGATACTGGGCGACCCAGGTGAGAATCTAAAGGCGATGAGATATGTCCTGGTACTGAAAAAAAACTCATCTCTGTAGGTGTAGGCAAGACATGTCTGTCTAATTTGCTGGCCAAGAGCCCGATCACGCAAACACGTGCCTCCAGAACCGCTGCCGACACTGAATGGACCGTCCAAGTGCGTCTGCATGAGTACCCCCCCGTCGCGGAACAGCTCCCACTCACACCCGAGAGGACGTCGGCCTCCTCGTCGGAGCTGTCATCCCGACACATGTTCCGGCGAGAGCCGGCACCCACTTCTGATGAGCTATGTTTTGTGGAGTTCTACGACAAGAACAGCCACAACTCGGCGAAAAAGTGTCGAGTGGAGAGAAATCCCTTGTACAAGAATGTGGACGGAATCGTCTTGGTTTATAACATGCAGGACATGGAGTCCCAGGACCATTTGCACGACTGGATCTACGGCCCACTGCTCGAAATAAGCGAGCACCGCCACACGAAACGCACCCGGAACTGCAAGCGAAGGCGTATGCTAGACCGTCATCACGTGCCCATCCTAGTCGTGGGCACCATGCTGGATAAGCTGCGCATGCGCCCGCTACGTCGCTCTGCCACCATTGCCTATCAATTGGGCGCCGAGGAGATATTCCTCAATTGCCTGGATCCACAAGCACTGTCCGAAAATAGCCGCAATTACGGAAAAGTGAACAATTTCTTGAACAAGGCCGTCGACTTTCAGATGCGTAGCTCCAACTGAATTCTTCACATATGTAAATGTGCCATAATATATACATATGTATATATGCATATAGTAGATCTTGTTTATTTATTGACATATCCGATGGAGATTCTATCGCCATCGCCATCGCCATCTTCCGCCAGGGAGAGCTGACCCACATCATGGATAGCCACGCACTAGGGTCGTACATCCTCGTGGAAAGAAGTGCTTGGTGCGAGCATGCGTAAAGTCTTGCCAAAAATGATATATTCGCTTGGTGTCTGAGCTCTCAGGCAACACTTCATTAACGCGTTTTCTGTGCCTCCAACTCCCCTTAAATCCGTGCTCCAGTTAATCCTTCTGTCGCTCGTCCAGATCCTCCTACTTCACTGGCCAATGCTTTGAGATGGAAATTCCATCGCCATCTCCTGTGCTCTTCTGGAGCCTGTCAAAATACGGTTACGGTTGCATGGATTGCAGTGTCCGTGTCCAGCCGCTGGTCGCGAGTAGCAAAAGGATAGACGGAGGTCACGACTGACTGATGACCTGTAAAAGGCTGGAGGTTGTGGAAAATTGTCAACACTGAAATGCCAAAGAAATGAAAATTGAAGATACTCAGAAGACCGAGGTGGAATATGATCGAACAGTAGTTGTACGTTCCTGCAGACCTGCGACGAACCAAGCGTGCTCCGTGCTCCTTGCAGACTCTAATAAGAGTGTAATAGACGCCAGAGGCTACAGGTTTCGATCCAGTCTAATTGGCAGTATGCTTCATGGCCCATTCGTTGATAATTTCCACACCTGCAACAAAAACCGCGAGAATCAATCAGCTGTTCTTTGTTGAAGCTCTACTTTGACCATTCGCATGTTTACGTAAGCACTAGTGATGGGAGTAGCGTCTATTAGAATGTTTTGCCAATCTAACCTCTTCTGTTTTCATTGTATTTAAGCAAGGTGTTAAGACATTGACTTTGCTGCGAAGAGTGAGAGAGAGATCGCAAAATTAGTAACTCCCACTGCATTCTTTTCCCATAAGGGTATCTCTGTTTTTGCAGTCAGTCAGCTAGCAAAGTCGAATGTCATATCATATTCATGTCAAAATGTAAAGTGAAAACACTTTCTTTTTGCAATTTCCCCTCTAGGTGCACAGCTATTGCTACAAATACGTGAATCCAAGTCAGGTAATTTTTCTCAGTGTGCAGAACCGATGGAAACTTCTGGTGGGCTCTGTACGACTTGGTCGGTCGTCTCTCCTCCGTGATGTTCTTTGTCTGTGGCAGGGCACACTGTAACCCATTTAAGTTTCAGTGCAAATCTTGGAATCTAATATTGACATGTGTGGCAGCCACCAGCCACCAGCCACAGAGGAGAAAGGAGAAAGGAGGAGGGAGGCCAGGGCAGGCCAACTCCTGCTGCGGTCGCCGCTTGCGGCTTTTGTTTGATGATGACGGGGGGCGGGCGGGCTGGCGGGCTGGCGGGCTGGCGGGCTGGCATGAATGAAGTGGGTCGGACATGTGCCATATTACACGCATTTAGACCCGGCCGGGATTTGCCACACGCTTGGGGTTGTCCGACATCGACTCCTTTAATAATGATAATAATAATTTTGCATTGATTCCGCTGGGAGTTGTCGGAAAACTACGATGCGACGACGAGTATCGTGCAAAACGGGGCGTAAAATGGAAATTCGGTCATGCATATGAACGGAAGGAGGGTGGGGAGGAGGAGGTGGAGGAGTAGAATTGGAAGCTGTGGGTAATAGAAAATCTATTAGCGTTGCGTACACAGAACCCCATTCAGGGTTTGGCATGGACATGGAGGGCATGGAGGGCACAGCACATCCTTTTTGATGACACGCAAAAGGCAATAGACACAAAAAATTGGCAACACAGGGGGGCAATGCACGGGGCAAAAGGAAATGCGGGGGCGGGGCGGGGCAGGAGTTGGCGCAGACAGCGAGCCTGAAATTAGAGACCTGTTGGCGTGAAGCGTGCATGACAGGACAGGAGACTGAAGGATAGACGACTGACAGTCAGTCAGTCAGCCAGTCAGTCAGTCCAGAAGCTCGACTCGTACGCTGATATTTCCCTTAATTTCTGTTCGAGTCGCGGCTCTTAACTTTTTACATACTAAGAACATGCAAAAG
>OZ018401.1:18479921-18504351 GCA_963969585.1 Drosophila helvetica | reverse complement strand
TCCTATTAGTAGATATGCGTATTCCTTCTTATCCCATATCCATGCCTTCCTTTGATTTCAGGACATGTTTCACAGCCCCTGGGCCCAGTGTCCAGGGGGCCAGAGCAGAGCAGAGCAGAGCAGAGCAATCGCAGTGTGTATTGTATTTAAGTAATTGGAGGGTAAAATGTGTTTCCAATTTGTTGTACTGCTCGTGCCTATTCTGGCAACATTTTGTGTCCTGTCCCCTGTCCCTTTTGTTTCGCTTTTCTTCTTTCGCTTTAAGAATGGCCGTGGTGGGGGAGAGTGGGGCGGGGAGAGGAGAGCAACAGAAACAAGATTGAAAAAAGTATTGAATTACATTTATACAACATTTGGTTGAATAGCTTTTCGGGTGGCATGGCATGGCAAGGCATCGGGGGGGGTGGGGTGGTCTGGTCGAGTGTTGCGGTTTGAGTTTCCTTTTGTTGAGTGCTGGATGGATGGATAGGTGGGTGGGTGCTTGGGTGGGCGGGCGAGTGGGGGGATGGTTCGTTCAGGCTTTGGCGATTAACGTGCCTTCCGCTCGCCGTGTCGTGTGGTGCAGTGCGTAGTATATTTGTGGCTTCCATGGGTGTCTGTCTGTCTTTCCGTCTGTCTGTCCGTCTGCCTCTGTGTCTGTCTGGAACATGGACAGATATCTGAGTGGAACAGAAGTGAAGTGGGGTTGTGGCATTCCCGCAGGAATCGCGCTTGCTGAAAATTCATTAGTTGCCCATTTTTATGCTATTTTCTTTCAATGATAAAAGACGCACGCATGCATGCATTTGCCGCTGCTGTTGCCGCTTTATTATGCCCTTTGACGGAGGCATCGGAGGCATCGGAGGGATCGGAGGCATCGGGGGCATCGGGGACACCGGCAATGGACACGCATTAAAATTGTAACAGTCGACAAAGTGAAAGACAGACAGGCAGACAGGAAAGGGAACGTCGGACGTGGGACGGACGGATGACAGGTAGTTGGTAGGGAAGGGAGCTCAGAGCAGAGGAGATCGGTTCGGGTTCGGATTCGGGTTCGGGTTCGGGTTGACACACTCTTGCCTTGGGCAACGTCCTTCGGTTACAATGGCACTTTTGTCTGCCGCTCTGCCGCTCTGTTGCCGGTGCCTTTTCCGGAATTTGAAAATGCATTTCCCACACTTTTCCCTAGCTCCCCCCTCCCCCTCCCCCGTCCCCACTCGTTCGACCCACGCTGCAACAGATTTTGATATTGCTTCTTTTGATACCATTCCATTCCGTTTCTTTGTCATATTTCGAACCTGTCGATCGGCCCCGAACCACCGACCCCCGACCCCCGACCATAAATAGCTGTCAAATTCAATTCCGTTTCCCCCCCCATTCACCGCTTCGTTCTGGCCGTAGATTTCTCCCTTCAGCCCCAGCCTCCTCTCCATTTTTCCCCCTTCATTCTCCGTAAGCTTCAGTGCAACAACAAATCCAACAAATTAGCTTGATTCCAGACTCTGACATTTCCACCATGATCCGGCACATTGATTGTCGTCGTTTCTCTGGCTTCCGATCTGTTTTTTTCTGTTTTGATTGCCACTGCCACTCCCACTCCCTCTCCGCTCCCCCCCCCCCCTGGCGATCCAGTCGCTCGCTTCCACAAGTGGCAAGTCATTCACACAAATTGAGGAAAGTTGCCGGTCATGGGCCCTGGGATATCATCTCTCTGCGATTCCAGAGCCCCATGCCCCATGCCGCATGCCCCATCCCTTCCATTGGATGGCGCTTGTCGTTTGATTCCATCATTACGAACGGAGCGTGAGACTAAAGATCGCCAAATCCTTTAGGAATGTGTTTAATATAAATAACAGATTGGGAACCTATGGGAAATACCCCAATCCTTGTCCTACCGATATATCCCTGTGCCAAAGTCATGGTTCAAGGCCAATGAAAATATCGCAAGCTTAAAGAAAAAGTCAGAACAAAGCAGCCCTAAAGATGAATGTTGTTTGCACTTGTCATTGAGTTGAAGTCATTCAGTTGAAAATAGAGCTAAACTTTTGAGCAATTAATTCAGAATAGTTCGGAAATACTTTTGGTGCAAACAAAATGGCCGAAAATCGCGAAATCTGGAAGAAGATGGCCCAAATGGAGGACGAACCGACTTTGACGCCAGCAGCCCTCGAGATACTGCAGGAGCATAGGAAAATGGACGGCGCCATTGAAATGTTCTTCTATTCGTTCTACGACGACAAGGACGACCAGGACGCTCTCTGCAAGACCATGGTCCGGATGAAGAGAGCTCGGGATCTCATTGCCAAGCAGAAGGAAAGCTGCTTGGCGGTGATGCTGCGCGAGGGGACCAGCAAGCACATGGCGACCGTCGTCACCTGCATTGATGCCTCCTTGGAGCACATCTGTGCCATTCAGGACATGTACCAGCACATGCAAATGAACTTCAACCAGAAGCCGACAGACTAAAGGTAGTACTATGGACAGACTAGCAGGACTAGTACAATATCTTTGTAACACTTGCAGGACATAAATAACATACAAACTCGTACCAAGAAGAATCGATCATTGAATAGTGCATATAGTACATGCCTCTGCCATTATTCTGCGAGCAGAAGATACAAAACAAGAAGATACCAATCGCCAAAGAAGACAAACAGACCAGACCATTATTGCTATTATTATTAGTTTCGAATTATAAGAAACTCTTCAAGAAATACCTTGACAATCATCCACAATCTGTATATCCGTTTTATAGCAAGAAAGTAGATACTTTGAAAGCAGGAGAGACCCAACGCCACCAGCAAAACCCAATTTAGTCCCTCCATATGTCCTGCCATCTGGCTACTCTTTGGGGATCTGCCTCTTGGGATCTGCCAGGCTACACCAAGCTACTCCTCCCTTTCGTTCCTTCACCCTTCGCCGCTTGGCTGGATGGCTACACTTCTGCATCCGCTGAAACCAATCTACAACCGAAGGACACCCACTACTGAATTTACTGCATTCTAACCAGCAATTCTTCACTACCAAAAGTGGGTGATGGGTGTTGATCGAAGCATCCTCCCCCCGTCTAAAATCGTAGAAAATCATGACACGGACATTTTCATGTGTCAACTCAATTTTTCTCCAAAGTTGAGTTTTTTTTTTATTGTTTATCATTAAATGACAGAACCACAAAAATGACAGCATTTAAATGGAAAGGTCATACTAAAAATAGCCAAGGATACGGACTTAAAAGTACATAGGTCCAAAGATCCTTTGAATAAGGGCCTGTCTGGGAATAGCTGCAGCCACAATTGCCTCAGTTCAAAGTTCAAGCCGATTGCCCCGGTCCCATCCCATCCCATGCCATGCCAAGGATCAACAGCGGATGTTCCGGCAATTAGCATGCCCCATTACGGGTAATAGCCGAGCAGCTACTTCATTATTGATCAATTCGGAAGAGTGCAACCGTTCGGCAGTGCAGTGCAGTGCAGAAAGTGCAACAATTGGGGAATACCAGAGTTCCGATTCGGATACGGATTCGGATTCGGATTCCCTTTTGGCTGCCTTTGTCGGCGGCACCTTTCAAAACAGAACTCCTTGATCCATATACATCGAGCAAGGAAGAAGGAAAGGTAAGTCCTGAGGCAAATACAGCGGCCAGACAGCCAGACGGCCAGTGACGGGCATATCGAAATTTTGTTTTGATTTCTATTTGAATTTGTTTGGGCCCAAACATCGTCGAGAAGCAGGGGCCGGGGGCCCAGTGCAATTAATATACAAAGGCGGGACAGAAGAATGGCGAGCACAAAGGCGTGCCAGGAGCACCACCAGGGAAGCAGGGCAGCGGGGAAGGGGGGGGAATGGGAAAAAAGGCCACAGGAAGTCAAAGTGTCAGAGGGACGCCCTCGTCAGAGTTCTTTTTCCTATTTGTTTGGCAGGATCGAGGATAGATCGAGGCGGAAACGCGGCTAATTTGCACCCCAGCCCCTGTCCCTGACCCTGTCCCTGTTTGTTGTTGCTCATTTCTCTCTTTCTCTCACTCTCTCTCTCTCTCTCTCTCTCTCTCTCTCTCTCGTTAGCTGTGCTCCTGTGCAAAATTATTAATTTACGAGCTGTCAACAGTTATTGTTCCGCCAGCCCCGTGTTTACATCCACACAAAAGAGAGACGGCACACAGAAGCACACACCGAGAGAGAGAGAGAGAGAGAGAGAGAGAGATGGGGATTTATTTCTCTGTTTTGTAGCCTTGCAGAGGGCATTATGTTTTTAACCAGATGTTTGTAATGCTAAGAATAATTTACAGAGAAAGATACCCCAAATATATATGATATATATTTTTATTTTATTCACTGATCAGTCAATTCACGCGTCATGCGGCAGCGCCTCTCTGCAGGGAGCTCTGCCGATCGATCTGCTTGGGTATCAGTCGTTTCCACTCTCAAAATGCCAGGGTATCAAACATTTCCCCACCCCGAATCCAGCCCTCAGATTTATAGATACTTTTTTAATACCTTTGACAAATTTTTGGTATTTCCTCTGCGGCTGTCATCCCTTTCCCGCTTCGACACACGGAGGCGACTGCCACGGAGGGGCACCGTGGCGGAGTGACAAGCATCACCAGGCAATTATTCTCGATTAGCCAATAGTATGATGATAGCCATGTTTTACCTTCTCTGTTCTTTTCTCTTCTCTGCAATTAATGCCATGACTTGCTTGCTTTTCCCGCCCCTCTCCTCTGCCTTTGGCTGCCCAGCAAATTAGCGGCTCTCGATCAGCGATCAAATTTTTTGTGGCCCGATCTGCGGTCATTAGTGCGCTAATTAAATCGAGTGCTCAGCGGGTTTTCCTTTTCCTTTTCGACTGCGTCATTGTTTGGACAATGGCTGAGCAATTAGCCGCCGCGCCGGGGGCCAATGCACTGACCCGTCCCCATCGATCGATCTGCTAATGGAAAATGCTGGAGCTGGGGTCTGGGAGCTGGGGGCTGAGACTGGGAACTGAGACTGGACGCTACCCTGCGAAAGTTGGCAGCATGGGCTTGGCTCAAAGACACTTTTTGCTTAAATGGCAGCCTTGATAGATATTCTACTGGGAAATGGATCTGTTTGAGGATCAGTCAGGCCGCAGTTCGGGGCCCAGAGAACCTTTATTAAAGTCCGAGTGGTGCTATCGAGCATGTAAACTACCTATTAATCATAATCCAGGCTTTGAGCCACCTGTGATCCGTAGATCCGCCAGGACTTCCGCCTAATCCTTCTCCTTGCTCATCCTCAGCCTCAGCCTCGCGGCGATGATCGGCGGCTTAATCGCTTATCGCATTAAGGCAGCGTCTGGCCTAATCCGCCGCCCAGCCGCCCGTCCGCCCAACCGCCCATCCTGCTACTCGCCATTGATCTCTGCTGGGCATGTCTGGTCGTGATTCGTGATTCGTGATGTGAGGCGCTATCTCTGCTCTCTCCGATAAATGCGGCGAATGCCTTGGCCGGGCCTGTGGAGTGCGATGCTCTGGCGAGGAGGGCCGGGCCGGGCCGGGCCCTAAGCTCTTGGGCAAACTGCAACCCAAGACCGAAAACTGAAAACGGAAAACCGAACAGAACAGAACGGAACGGTGGGAGGGAGGGGGGGAAAGTCGCTGGCAAATGCCAAAGATAAATACGAGTATCACTCTCTGTGAAGGAGGAAGCCCGAGGAGGGCGCACACAGGTGCCACTTGCTCCCATTCGCTGCCACGCCCACTTGTCGTGTATATCTTATTCTCATGTAGACAATTTATACATGAATATGAATATATAGTATATTATATCATTGTGTCTCTGTGTCTCTGTGTGGGTGGGTGTGTGTGTGTGTGTGTGGTCTTTGTCAATTGTTTGGCATTGTTTTCCAACGCGGACGACTCGGCGACCACTCGACATGGCGTACAATTGTCCTTGTTTCCGATACCCTGTGGAAGAGAGCAGGCTGTCTGGGGATATACATTTGTTGGCCTAATGCTTCAGTTGGGGGCGACAATGTGGCCATTTTTAGACATTTTCTAGATATTAAATTCGCAATCTTTGGCTATGCTATGGCAGCGCCTCTCTCTCCGCGGATTTGTGTGCCTCAAAGTGCTCTCTGCGAGGGTAGACAAGGGGTCCAGACATACATATGTGTATGTGTATGTGTGTAGCACCCAGATCGTTCCTTTGCCGCTCCTTGTGCTTGTGGCACGTAGCTAACGAACAAAGCTCGTCGCTTGCTGCTCGAGTGGCCGTTCGAGTGGCATCTCTGGAATCTAAATGAGCAATTCATGAGTTGTTGGCAACCCTACTTGACGGCAGTGCCTGAGTCCCCTGCCTCTACCCCCTCCGACCCCTTCTACCCCACCACTGGCGTTCTCCTTTAGCTCCTGCGGCTGCGGCTGCTGCTGCTGCTGCTTGACTCTCCACTTGCACTCGTTTCCCATTATATCCTTTGGGCTGCTGCTCCTTCTAGCTGCTTCAGCGAGGAGTAACTTTTCTTTTTGTCCACTCTTACACTCTTCTCCGCTTCCCCTTCCCTTTCCCCTTCCCCTTCCCCACCCTCTTCCCTTCCTCCCTTTCTTTGCTGTTGCATGTATTATTGTGTCGCCTCCTTTTGTGCGAGTCGTGTTTGGTTATTGAGCTCGTCATTATGCTGCTTATTATTATTATATTTTTATTGTACTTGTGTTTTTTAATAATCAACTGACTTGACTCCTTCCCCCGCCCACTCAGCCGCCCCTTCAGCCACCCACTCGCCACAGCCACTCACCCACATGCGTGCAAAAAGTCATTTCATTCGCCTCGACTCGACTCGTCTCGACTCTCACATCCCCTCTGATACCCTTTCCTTGCCCTGCGATTCCTAGAGTATTCTGATGGATGAAGCTCTCGATAACAGCTAATCGAATTGTGCAGATTATCGCCTGAAGTATCGATCTGCATCGTTGTTGTTGGAGATCCGTCTGTGGATTAATTCCAATTTAATTTATTTCATTCTATATAATGATTGCTTCATGCCTATCGATAACTCTACTCCAGCCAGCAGTATCTTTTACGATCTGCCAGTTTCCGTTATGTGTCTGGCCCTGCCCACAGTGCACAGTGCGATTCCCTTTTTTCGTCCCTTGCCCTGCCCACAAGGCCGGGTGCGGTTTTTACACTCCAAATATTCAATTACGCTGCGGGCGGTCCATTGCCCGCCCTATCCGTTTATTGCCCGATCAGGGAACCAGACCATGCCAGAACGGCAAAGGGTACGGCTACGGGTACGAGTACGGGTTGGGCAGCAGGAGCTGGAGCTGGAGCTGGCGCAGAGGCGAGGCGATGACGGAGTCCCGGAGTCATCGGAATTGGGAGTCGGAGTCGGAGTCGTACCGCTCTGTTGACACTTGAGCTCAGGCGGTGGTATTTAATATGCGGCTCAAAATTCCATTCATTTCGCTCCCCATTCTGCCCAGTGCTGCGAAAATGAAAATCGCCCGCCGACAAACGACAAACGTCAAGTGTCAAAGGCATTGAAAGAGGCAGTAGGCAGGAGGCGGGCGGCAGGAGGCAGGAGGCGCAGGCGGTGGACAGAAGAAGGAGTAACAGTCGGCCGAAGTGACGGTCGAAGGCTTTTGATGATGTGATTTTCGTACCCCTTGATGGCAGTGCGGGCATTATGAGATTCAGCGGATCTTTGGCATGCCCATCCAGGAAGCTCACATGAATCGGTTCCTTCGATTGTGAAGTTTTGTGTAGATATATTTGCTGCATTATATAGTGATGTATCGGATGTACCTTCATCGAATCGTAATATGATTCGAGTTCAGGCTTCTCTCCCTGGTATCCGTTCTGCCCAGATTTTCAAGGGTATCAAGCGCTTCGGTTCCTTGCTGATGAAGCCAGAGGTTGCAGAAGGATAGAGAGAGACAGAGATGATAAGGCAAAGTGCGCAGCAAACTTCCTGCTGATTTCTTAATTGACAAAGAGCATATGCGATGCATGAATGAATATATGAATACACTCAGAGACGGAGACAGATAGAGACTCACGCTCCCCGTCCCCATCCCCCTCCCCCTCCCCATCCCACACCGCTAAGCGCGCCCCAGCAGCACACATGTCATTGTTGGTGGCCATAAGCTGCTCCCATCGCCATCGCCATCACCAATCGCCTTCGCCATCGCCATCGCCATCGCATGGGCGTCCAAAAACGCTGAAAATGCATTAGCGAGGAGTCGAGTTCTCTCTCTCTTCATTCCGCTGCTGCTGGGCTGCTGGTCTGCTGGGCTGCTGGGCTGCTGTTTTGCTCTGCTCTGCTCTGCTGTGGGCCAAAGATTAAAATCTAAAAACTGTCAATTAGAGCACACATTTTTCCTCATCAAAACTCGGCTAAGAATTCTTCCCAGGGGCCCCAAGCCGTACTCCAGTTTCCCTACAGCCACCACCACAGAGAAGGCGATACCTTTCGGAGCGCAATGGATCGATTGTCCGGTTGGCTATCGAAACGATGCTATCGAAAGAGGAGAATCGATTGTCTGTAGAGGCTGGAGTACCTCTAGAATTCACATTGACTAAGGGAATCCACCTCCTTATAGATGGCAGATTGTTTTCACCAGATTTGATCTAAATAAGTTTTAATTTGAGCCTTAAATGGAGGAAAATCTTTGTTCGTTATGGACAAGAAAACCCAAAAATATATCCCCAAATAAACTCCACTCAGGTCGGATCCAAGAATGGTTCTTCAAAATAGATTCTTGGTCATATTTTCTTGAATGAATTCATTTTTTTTTCAATGAATCCTTGCCAAATCCTTGCTTAAATCATCTGAAATGTATAATATACACGAAGTAGGTGAGTTCTTTGATCGGAAAATTCTTGCAGGCATCTGGAGGGTATCTGGAGGGGTCAGCAAGTCGTGTGGACTTGGGGTTAGGGTATCCCCCGAACGGGGGCCACAGTCAGCGTCAGCATTGGAATCAGAGCTCGGACCCGGGTCCAGCTTAAGTTGCTGCCCTCCGTCGCCATCTCCTGCTCGCGACTCCCGGCTTGCGCCGTCCCTCCGCCCCTCCTCTGTCCGCCCCCTGGCCTGGCTCCCTGTCCATCAATGTGACGGCGTCCCACGTCCCACGTTCGGCGCTCAGCGCTCAGTGCTCAGCGCGCGTTCGTTCCCTGTGGCCAGAGGTTCATTCCATTGGCCTGGACTTGGACCACACTAAGTCCTCTATAGCCACCTCTCTTTCGCTCTCTTTTCTTCTTCCCCCCCCCTCCCCCGTTCCGCACCCCGTGTCTGCGGTGGGGGCCCCTTTCGGTTGTCAGGGCATTTGGAATTCATTGACATATTTCCTCGCATTTCGTTTGTTCTTCTTTCCATCCTCTCTCCCTCTCCCTCTCGCTCTCTCTCTCTCTCTGTTCTTTATCTTTGTATCTGTCATATCTATAGGTCCATCTCTTTCTAGTGGGGGCTCCTCAATCTATATCTATATCTGTCTCTGTCTCTGTCTTTTGTGGCATTTGTGTGTTTTTTTAATTCAACTTCCACTTTGGCTATTCGGGGGGGTCCGCGCGGAGAGTTTTAAATTACAGTTGTGACTCCTTCACCCAGAGCCCCTCTCTCTCTACCCCACTCTCCCTCTCCTGAAGCCCTCCTCATCCCCCTCCCCTCTGTTGTGGGCCCTGGCCCTGCTCTTAGCCATAGGGCCACATAATACAAGTAAATACATTTATTTAGTTCGATCCAAATGTCAACGTTAACATCATCTTCCCCGTACCTGTCCCCGTACCCGTCCCCGTCTCCGCCCCATCTCCATCTCCAACTCCATTCCCTGCCCCTTCCCGCTCC
The DNA here is from genome assembly GCA_963969585.1 of Drosophila helvetica. Classification (NCBI taxonomy): domain Eukaryota; kingdom Metazoa; phylum Arthropoda; class Insecta; order Diptera; family Drosophilidae; genus Drosophila; species Drosophila helvetica. Next base: position 18,494,571 of record OZ018401.1, on the reverse strand, counting down.
TCTTCTTCCGCTGCCCCTGCTCCTGCTCCGTCTTGGCCAAGCGTCCCCATCTCTTTGCCCCCTCGCGCGTCTCCCTTGCTCTCTTGTCTTGTCTTTATCTTGGTCTTCGTTGTCGCTGTCGTTGTCGTTGTCGTTGTCTGGGAGGGCAGACAATGAAGGAAGAGCTTAAAAATAATACCTTGCCTGCTTATGTTGACGTTTCCAACCCTCCCCCCCCGCCCCCGCCTACCCACGCCTCACATCCATAGTTACAGCAACATTATAACATCCCTCTCCCCGCAGCCCTGACGCCCCCAACCACCAAACAGCCACCCCCACCCCCAACCCCCACCACACACCACACCACTCTGCACTCTCACTGTCCACCTGTCCACCCCTTTGTTGTTGGCCATCTTCGTCCCAGAGAGACCATTGGACCATTGGCCGCTGCTGTTACCAGATACCCGTGGCCCACGACCAAGCCCAGGCCCAGGCCCAAGCCCAAGCACAGGCCCAGGCTCTTGGCCAGATGCCAAGTGTTAAAGCCCCCAAAAGCAAGTGCTTCTTCGCCGCCCTCGAGGTGGGCAGTAGGTTCCGCCCCTGGGGGGCACCCGCTAATTGGAGACTTACTTAGTTCTTGGCTAAAAACCTTTTAGAGCAGAGAGACAGAGAGAGAGAGAGCTACAAGTAGAAGATATTGCTCCTGGAACAAGGACACTAGCCCTTTCGGGAGAGAAGAAATAGCACAGATTTCCCATAGAAAAGGGAGAATTTTCAAAAAAATCGTATTTAAAAATTGTAAAAATAATGTGTTTTCACTTACATTTTAACATAGAAATGAAAATATTTGGTCTGAATATATTTCATATTTAAAACAAATATATTTCTAGCAAATTTAACATACTTTATTTATACTGAATATTTTTAGGTTTAGATTAAATTTGGGACCTAACAAAAAATCCTTTTTATACATTTCTGCTTACATTTAATTTCACTAAGCTTGTACTTAAAAGCCGAATATTTCATTTAGATATTTGTGAATTTATTTTTACTATAGAAACCATTTTTTTCCTGAGTGTTGAGAAAAGACTGAATACTTTATTTATACAGAAAATTTGTATATTTAGATTAAATTTTGCCCTAATAAAATAAAATTTTATTACATTTCTGCTTAAATTTAATTTCATTAAGTTTGTACTCAAACCCTGAATAATTAACTTAGATATTTGTGAATTTATTTTTACCTTAGATACCATTTTTTTCTGAGAGTTGAAAAAATACAATATATTTTATTACCATATATAACTGAATATTTTTATATTTAGATTAAATTTTGGCATAATAAAAATAAATTTTAATACATTTCTGCTTAAATTAAAAAAAAAAACCCGAATATTTAATTTAGATATTTGTGAATTTAATTTTACCATATTTTTCTGAGAGTTGAAAAAGACTTTTCCTTGGGATAATCATTTCAAAAACTATTTGAATAATGAATCCAAATATCCTGCAGTTTATTTGTGTCCTGTTCCCTTTTCGAGTTGATTCAAAGACGCTTATATGTATGGTCGATCATTAGCAAGGCATTAGCTCTCGTACTACGGTCCGGTTCCAGTTCAAGGATCCCATTACACATTCTCCCTTACCTCCTCTCGCTCTCTCTCGAGATGGCTCTCCTCTGGCCTGTGTGTGTGTGTGTGTTTGTGTGTGTGTGTTATCGAAGCCAATCAACACCCGTGGCAAAAGTTTTTCCTTTTGTGCGGAGGACAGGGCTGTGGCTGTGGCTGTCGCTGATAGTCGATAGTTCCAATTTCTGATTCTGATCCGCCTGATTCCCTGATTGCCCTGCTGCTCAGTCGCAGTCCAGAGCGGAGCGGAGAGGAGCTGTCAATCAAGCGATCGGCTTTCAAACACACACACACACACACACACACACAGAGAAAAAATGCACTCAGAACCCATCTACCCATCTACTCATCTGCCTGGGCTGCCTCTCGCCATTGCCTCTGCGACTGATCCTCCTGCTCCTACTCCTCCTCCTCCTCCTCCTCCTCCTCCTCCTTGGGCATTGTGTTGATATTTTGTGTGCTGCCGATGGCGACACGATCGATATTGGGATCATTTCTGGTCCCATTGTTGGGCACACACATAGACCCTCGCATATGTATGTTTAATAATGATCGGTCTGCTCCTCGGATGCGATGCCATTGTCTGGGCACACGGGCACAATCCTTGCATTGACATTTCTCACTTGGGCGCGATAAGCAATCTACGGGAATGGAATCGAAATCCAAATCGAAATGGAAATGGAAGCCGAGAGAGTGTCAAAAACTATTTGAGGCCAAAATAGAGCAAACATTTCAATTAGGCAATATCTGGTAATTCAATATAGCCCACAGCCAGACAGCCAGACTGACTGTCCTTTCAGGCATCACAAAATGGCGGCAGATGCTCGTGATTCATTACGAAAAAAACCCAAATAGAAGGAGGTTTGATTATCATTATTAACAGGGGAAATGGATAATCAGTAAGTATTAATTTGTAGATTGATTTAAACTCTATTTATCGATAGCCGTAGTTAGTCGATAATTGATCGATAAATGTCTTTGCCAGCACTAAAGGTTCTTCATTGCCTTTTAATTCGTAACATGATGAAAAATTACATTAATTAAAGCTGCCCCGCAGTCCTGCTCTCCTGCTTCCCCACTCCTCCTCAATCCCTGCCCTGAGGCAGTATCTATCTATCTTTCTATCTATATATCTATCTTCCCCTCACGCCACTGCGTGGCTCATCCAGCCCCCGACCTCTGCCCTTGCTAGATGTAAAATCCGAGAAAATGCCACAAAATGTTGACATATGCATTTAACTTGAATCATGGAACAACAGGAACAGGAACATTAACATTCTGACTTAACGCTGCCCACCCCCTCATGCCTCATGCCTCATGCCCCATGCCACAACCCACATCCGTCCCCCTCAGTCATCAGCCCACAGCTCACAGCCCATCCTCTCCCCTTCCCCGTCCATCTGTTGCGGGTGATTGCTTTGATTATGGCTAAATGATGGGCTGATGCTGCTCCTGCCGCTCCTGGGTTAATGCCAACACCTAGCAACGCAGCGTCCTCAAGCATCCTGCAGCTTGCCTTAACTCATCCCATCCCATCCCATCCCCTCCCCCCGTTGCTGCCACAACAATTCACCGCCGCCAGCAAATGTTGCGTATCAAATGGAGAGTGGAGAATGGGGTAGAGTACTTCCTCCCAAATTAGTTACCCCGATCTAATCAGTGCCCCTGTCCCAGTCTGCTATGGTAATGGCCACCGATTTGAGTTCTATTTTCTTTTTACCTGATGTGGCAGCTGCTGCGGCTGCTGGTGTTGCAAGTTCTCAAGCTGTAACGCTTGGGGCTTGCAAATGTGATTTTTTGTAGCCGCTTGCCAAAGAACTTTTGTCTCTGTTCAGGTGTAGTTCTGCTTGGCTCTAAGTGCTGCCAGGTGGCTCCTGGAGATGCCACTGTGGCTCCTACTGCCTGCCAAAAGAGCTGTAAGCTCTCCCAGCTCCTGGCAGTGCCACAATCGATTCTGTAGCTCTGAATGCTGGTGTTGGCAGCGCTTTTTGGTCAGGCGTACTGCTATGGCTTCTGCTATTTGTGGCTAACACGGGCCCGTTTGTTGGTCGAAACTGCTGCGAATGCTGCACAGATAGAGGGCTGTGTGGCGTGGCTGCTGCTGCTGGATAGGATATAATGATGTCTCCTGTAGGCTCCTGTTGTTCTCGAGGGGGGTCTTGGTCCTGTTGCTGCTTCTTTGTGGCCATTGCAGCTGCAGCCCCATCTTTCCGTGTGGCCGTTTAATGTAACTAATGTTCCCTTATATTGTTCCTGCTGCTGCTGCTGCTGCTGCTAGTCCTGCATCCTGATGAAAGCTCCTGCTGATTGCTCCCACAAGAGGAGGGTGCTCAGAGCATCAGGGCTCCTTCTTGTGCATTGTTGTTGTCGTTATGGATCATTTTGTAAGAAGCTTCGCCCCCCACAAATCCCCCAGCCCCCCAGCACCCCAGCCCCCCATTGTTCTTGCTACTTTGTCATCCTAATGCTGCTGCTTTGCCTGCCTGCCTGCCTGCCTCTGCTTCTGTTGCAGCAGTTGCAGCAGCTGCTGTGATTACGTCTTCAAGGCTGTGCCTGCAGGTGTGCCCGCCCGTTCCCGAAAGTCCTCTGATTGGCAAAGATCGTGCTGCAAGCTGCAAGCTGCGACTGCAGCGATTGCAATGCTACACACACATATCAGTGGAAAGCAAAGCATATCCTGTAGCTGTAGCTGTGGCTGTGGCTGTGGCTCCCGCTGATTGTTTTGGTATCTGCAGTTCGCTGGTTGCACGGTTGCCATGGTGTTGCCACAGCGTTTAATTGAGCATATGCCAATTAGCATATCACTTATCCACGGGGCAGTGGCAGTGGCAAGTAGTAGGGGTTGGGGGTGCCGTTGTTCTCTGCTAAATCGGTATAGGGGTTCGATTTTCCAGCAACCCTCTGCCCTCTGATCTCCTTTTCATTCCGTTTGCAGACTTGTTCTCTCCAATTCCAATTCCACTTCCAGTTAGGTTTTCGATTTACAGAAGTTCCAATTTATTCCATAAATGGGATGGGATATCCCACTATTTGCCTGGGAACTGGCGACTGCGTTCCTCTCCGTTCCTATCCGTAACCGTAGCCGTAGCCGTAAGTAAATGTATCTATTATATGGATATCTGTAAGGGTATCTCAGGCTTCGGCCTTGCCTCTTGCTGCTGCTGCTGCTGGTGATGATGCCTCACCCCCTGTGCCACTGCTCTGTGCCTCTAAGTAGCGCTGCCTACATCCCTACCAACCAGCCATCCCCCTCCCTTCCTACCTCATTTGCCTTTAAGCTGCCGCTTGCCACTGCCACTGCCGCTTGCCACTGCCACTGCCACTGGCTCGGCTTTTGCCTTTGCTGTTGGCTCTCTCTGTGCTGTTGCCTGCATTTAATTAATTTAAAAGCGTGTGGATAATACCCTGGCATTTGCAATGAAAAGTCAAATGAATTGAAAACTCAAAATGCTTAATGCCTGAAACGGCAGCAGCAGCAGCAGCAGCAGCAGAAGATACAAAGCAAAGGCAAAGAGAGGCAAAGAGAGGCAAACAGACAGACAGACAGACAGACAGACAGAGGGAGAGGGAGGTGGAGGACAGGTGAGACCTTCCCCTGAATTTTTGCTGTTGTTTTAATCAACAAATTAACCAAAAAGCCAGCAGAAACACACAGAGAACACACAGCACAAATTAAAACAATAAACAGCAGATTGTAAGCATGAGAATAATGCCAAAGAATAATACAAATAATAATAACAATGATAATACCAATCGTACCGAGCAAAATCTGCTCATTTTTCATTTGATTTGATTTGATATTTCTGATGTTTTTGTTTGCTGAAGTTTTCTGTTGCAGAATCCTTGAGCTATTGGGGCCCCAAGGTGGCCCAAAGAAGGCCAGATATTTGATACAGAGTTGGCCAAGGAATATATAGGTGGATATCCCCTCTGATACATCCCCATTGACCGCCATTAAAGCGCTTCCTGGCAGCAGCAGCAGCAGCAGCACTTTAATCCACAGAAGCGTTGGAAATTTGCTACTGATCAAAACTTTCCATTACGGAAAAGCCTCCGAGAAAATTCTGCTCTAATTGCCATGGCCGCTCGGCTCGATTAATCCGAAACAAAGGGCAATCCAGGACGAGGTGCTGGCGTGGTCAGAGGGCCTGCACAAGGCAAATGTTTGAAACCCCATTGCAAAATGGAGAATTTTATTGCCAAATGGCAATAGTTGCCTCAGAGGAGGGCGGCTGGGGCTGGGGCTGGCTTTGTTGATGGATCCTGTGTACCCATCTTTCTTTGCTATTTCTCCCACTTTCCCTCTCTCTCTCTCTCTCTCTCTCTCTCACTCGCACCCACTCCTTTGGCATGGCATGGCAGGCCTTCCCTATGTCTTTCCCCACTCGCATTGTAGATATCTGGCAAAGCCCTCTTTCGCCTTTGGCATAAACAACCCCCTCTCTGCGCCCCTAATCGGTGGCAACATTTTTGCCTGCTTGATTTTGATTTCACCGTTAGTTAGTTAGTTAGTTCGTTATCTCTTTTTGGCCTGCTACACCCCTACAGAACCACCCTGCTCCTGCTGCTGCTCCTGCTGTTGCTCCTGCTGCTGGTGGCTGTACATAAAGTAGAATATTTCGGGCTACCAGAAGAGCGCCAGTATACAGAGGATGTATTTGGGTGGGGGGAGGGGAGCTTATATATCAACCATATAGGGGGTTTTCCGCTGGAGGGAGGGGGTTGATTGGCGTTGCCAGTTTTTCTTTCTTTTTTTGGGGGGGAGTGGGAAAATGGAAAGGAAAAAATTCGTTTGCCCCGAAAATGCCGAAAGAAACAACAAAATAAACGAAACCGAAAGAAAAATACTTGGAAATAAGCGAAAGGAGGGAAAAAATTGGGAGAAAAAAAAAGAGGAAAGAATCAGCCCCAGCGCCAGTCCCTGCCCACAACCCACAACCCCAAAAAACGCCATCCTTGAGCCCCACATAACGGCATATCAGCAAAGAGAATTGTGACTTTGTAGTGAGAGAGGCGAAAAATGTTGCCTTCCTGCCGAAGAGTGAGCGGGAGCGAGCGAGCGCAGGAGAGCGAAACATTAATGTAAGCAACGGCGAAACGCAACAAATACACTCGCACACACACACACACACACGGAAACGCACACGCCATATAGCTGTCCATGTGGAAGCCATACACTCGTCTCACTCGCACACCAAAACTGAAATGGCGACAATTCCAGAGCGCGGCGGCAGAGCGACGCCGGCAGAGCCCTTGGGTGACGCCCCCTGCGCAAAACAGAGATGGCAATATGCAGAGGCGGCCGCACTTGGAATCCATGTGGAGGGCATGTGGATGCCATTCGGGCAGCAATAAATGGGAACGGAACACTTTGGGGAACAGTTTCGGGAACACTTTGGAAAAGCCCGAAGATTGAAAATTGTTTACAAGGGAAAACAGCGAATATATGTATGCATATGTATATGTATGTATGGAATGCATATTGTAAGTTTGGTGTTTTTCTTACTATGGTATTTCCTCGTTGGCGAGATTGATTCGATAATATTGAATATGCTTTTAATAATTGTAAATTCTTGGCATGGGTTACATCGGTGAGAGCACGCATATTAGGAGAGTGATTAATCGAAAGGATAGATTAGATTTAGTGAGGTTAAATTGGTTTATTGGGATATACTCGCACATATATGGGAAATGTCTTCGGCTTCAAATGGAGTCATTGTAGGGCTCTTTATTTTACTTAATTTTATATGGATTATTATATATGTTGAATAACTTTTTGTGAGCAATGATCCTTGGGGTTGGTTTCCAGTAGGATATACCAGATCTTCGGTGGGGTCTCCCTCCAATTTCATCCCTCGACTGCGGTAGGGACCCTGGGGCAATGGCTCTTGGACCTTTGGACATTGTCTTGTGTACGGTGGGTAGGGGGTAGGGGGTACAGCGTATTTATTTATTTGGACTTCCCTTAACGAACGTTGCTTTGTTGCTTTGGGTTTCTGGGCTGTAAAAAGCCGAAATTTATGCAACGACAATGTCGGATCAGATCGTCAGCTCTGACAAAAGAGGCAGAGAAACACAAGAGAGCACGACAGTGCGACACAAACTGCATTATTTATCGCCATTCATTTAAATATCGTATTTAAAAAGCAATAATCAATGCGCTGCGTCGCTGTAAAAATAGCAGAAAACCGCATAAATAATTCAGCTTGAATCACACGCTTTATATATGCTAAAGCGATGCGTACATCCCCACTGTCCCCTGTCCCCTGTCCTTATATGTATGTATGTACATATATACACACGATGTGTGTATAGGAGTATTATTATCGTAAATACCCATCCGTATAATATTTTGTCGATTTTCGAGTCTCATCTTTTGTTGGGGAACCATTTTTCAATACAAGTAGCACATTCCACTCCGCAGCAAAACAAAGGGAAAAAGATGCGAGTATATATGTCTGTATATATATAGTCGTATACCAAATCTTGTTGGCATCGTATACCACTTGTTTCTTGTGCGGGGCTCTGGGCTTTAATGGGGAATTTTTTGAAAACATTTTTCATACTAATTAATCAAATTAAGCTTAGCCTTTTGTCAGTATTTCCATCTACCCATCTTCAATCTCCCAGAGACACTGCTGATGATGGGACGGATGGTGCTCCCCTGCAAGGGGCATGGCACGGAGGGTGAGCGATCTGTGCCCCGAGTGCGAGCTTTGATTGGTTCGAACTTCGAACCGCAACAAAGTGCACTCGAGGTTGGATCTTCCTTTGTTTGGGCATTAGCCATCGAGTATGATGCAGCTGGAGACGGGCATGAAGCAAGGATTATACAGGAGTGCAGGATTCATTATCCTGGCATTCTCTGGCTGAGGCCTCTCGTGCTTGAGGCCCATTTCGCTTTTGTTTTCAGTGGCATTCTTCGATTTGGCGCAAATTGCTGAAACTGTAAAGCAAATTAGAAGAAGTAACACATCCGTCGACAGACAGAGCAGATAAGCTGATAAGGCGCTCACCTGTGCAAACAAGCCGCACTCCCTCTCCGCCTGCCCCCCCAAAGCATTCGAACTGCAGCAGGCGCACATGGCTGCATACGTGTATGTGGGTTGCGTTGCGTTGCGTTTCGTTGTGTGCGTGTCTGCAGTTGGTTGTGCATGAGCTTTTTCTCTTTTGTTCGCTTCGAAGGCAAAAGCTTTGGGCATGGATCCTCGCTCTCTCTCTCTCTCTCTCTCTCTTTCTGATCTTTCAGCAAACTTTCCGTACTCTTTGATTGATCATCAGCGCAGAATCTGGCACTGGCGCTGAGCAATTTGTCAGGCTTCGGCTGCTTCGATCGGAGATCCGATCCGATCCGGTCCAAGATACGGAGCCGTTAACAGCTAAAATTAGCATGATCGCCGGACAATGAGGGGCCGGCGCCCATTTATTAAGAGCTTTTCTCTTCTCGCGGTTTTTGGCAAGAGTTTTCCACGTGCCGCACTCCCTCCCCCTCTCCCAGCCACACACAATTAATCAACGAATTTGTTTGTCCATAGGTTTCCCCAGCAACTTTATTTCTGCCTATTTAGCATAAGTTTTTTTCTTTCAGCCAACGGACCACTTCAAAGACCATTTTAGAGGCATTCAACCTGCTGCACAGAGAGGATGGCAGGGAGTATCACAGGATAGTGGGGTATGGGGTATGCGGTATGGTATGGTATCCCGCGGGCAGTGCGTGCCACAAATCACAATAAACACACACGCCGCACATTATCGGCAAAGTGCAGGAGCCACCCGCACGCCGCCATCGCCCCGCCACTGCCCCCGGAACCCGGAACACCCCCGGAAGGGGTGGCTCTGTAAGGGGCTCTTGAAGGGGTGTTGTTGGTGTTCCTTTCCAGAAATTAAGTTGATAAATAAAATGCCAAAAAGGCAGCCGCTCAGCGCCGCTCAGCGTGAAAGATGAAAACATTGTCAAGGAGCAGGACAGACCGCATCATCGAATGATGATTGGCATCGCAGCAGCCCAGCCAGGAGCAGCACCAGGACTAGCACCAGGACCAGGACCAGGAGCAGGAGCAGAAGCAGGTCACGTGCCGCCAGTCAAATCGACGAACGCCAGCCAACCGCCGCGCCGAGCCGCGCCGAGCAACAACATCACCAGCCAGCCTCTGTCTCTTTCGATGGGAATTCGGCCTTTGATTGTGCCACATATAGTGAATATATGGAAAACGAAGTTCCAATACCCTAACCACAGCAAGCAGCTTCCCTATGGATTTCCTTGGATTTCTCAATCATTTTTTCCGTAACGAGTCTATTGCTAAAGAAAGGACTGAAGTTCCAGCGAAATTTGAGCTTAAATTCCTTGCATGGTATCTGTTTTTTATTTTCTATATATAAAAATAATACAATTTAATAGAACTAACTTTGATTGAAGTATTATAATCGAATTATAATCTACTTTTAAATAAATATAATATATTACATTTGCAAGAAATATTTTAAATCTGAATATGAAAATAATTAATTTAAAAATGAAAATAATTAATTTAAATATGAAATGTGAGTATTTATATTAAATATATTTACATTTAATATTAAATATATTTTTATTTTTAATATGAGTATATACTTTAATCGAATATCAATACATAAATCGAATTTTAACTATTCGCTTCTCAGGGCTTTCGCTGGGTGCATGTAAAAATATCCCCAATGTGGAATTAAATATCGATTAATATATATTCGATCATATCAGTTGAATCAAAGTTAGTTCTATTAAATTGTTCTATTTTTAAGTGTGTTCTTTTTTCTCTGCCGCTTTTCTCCGAGTGGAAATCGCCTGAAAGATTTAATCACAACCAATTTGTATAGGAAATAAAGTGGACATTGGTTTCTTTTAATATTAATTGTATAAATATGATACCGCTTAAGGGAGCTTCAATTTATATAGCATTTTCGAAGCTATATATCTGTGCAAAATAGCAATATAAATATTCAATATGCCATCTAATCTGTAAGCAATACAATGCATATTCAGGACTGAAAGTTATTCCTAAATAAATAGCAGAGCCCTATCTGGATACGTTTATCGCAGACATCTTCCTCCAGCGAGTATCCTTAAAGCCTCCAGATACATACATAAATACTTCCCAACTGATTTGTCAGAGCTGGTTACCGAAAACTGATAGCAGAGCAGTCTATGCTCTGGAAAACCCGGAAATTAATTGGCATTTTCTTTGTGGAGCAAATCTCTGTGCTCTATCTGTGGCGGAATATCGGCATGGCACCTTATCGTGGAAATGCGGCCAAATCAGGCGGCGGCAGGCAGCAGGCAGCCAGCAGGCAACGGGCAACGGGCAACGGGCAACAGGGAGGCCCGTCTGTCCTTCCAATGTCCTACCAACCCCCAAAAAAAGGGAGCGGCCTTCGAAAATAATGAGACACAGGTCGTGTGTGTGTTCTGTGGGGTACTGAAAATTGGGTAACTTTGACTGGTCCTTGAGCACCATCTCGTTTCATTGCCTTTGCCGCGTTTGTGTGTGTGTGTGTGTGTGTGCACGGGGGGAGTGGGAGGGGGAGGTTACGCGATGCTAAAAGGCGCAACGCAAAGATTAAAAACAATTTTCACAGGGGGCCGGGGCCCCTGCGAAGAGCATCTCAATTTGCTGGCTTCTTCAGGCGACGGCGACGGCGACGGCGATGGCGATGGGCCCCCCTCATGGCAAGGGCCCAAGCGATTCCTAGACCCGCAAACTGCACTCGACGAAGCCTCATAAATACCGAATTAGTTGGTAATTCTATAAGCAACACGCGCCCATTGATGGCGACGACTACGACTACGACGCTGATGATGGAGATGGAGATGGAAATGGATTGGCAGGGAACTGGGGAACTGGAACTGCCAGTCGCGTGTCTCTCTCCCTCACTCCTTTCTCCTTTCTCTGCCCAGATAACAATGGAGGGCACAGCATTTGAGAACTTTGGGAATAGGAGTGGAAATCGGAATCCGAATCGCAATCGATGTATCTGCCAGATAGCGAGGATGCTCAATCTGCAATCTGATTTGAAGGCACGGGCGGCACGTGCCACCTGGTGCGACAATTAGCCGCAAATGGCAAATGAATTTCCAGCATTTTCATTAACATAATTAATAGAAAATAATAATAATCGAGAGGGCGGGAGTCGGTTGGTCCGGAGTCCGGATTAACCTCCTCCGAAGTTAAGGATATCCGTCCATTGTACTTGTGTTTGAAGGGAACTCGTAGTGGATGGCATAAGAAGCCACTTCTGTGCTGTTTCGTGCTGTTTTGTGCTGTTTCGTGTTGGGGCGTGGCATGTTTTTATGAGCTGAATTAATGGTTTATGATGATGATGGCTGACTCGACTCGACTCGAGTCGACTCTCGCCCTGCCTCGATTCGTTTCGTTTCGTTTCGTTGTCGGGGAGTCGCCTCAACAATTGTTGTCAAGGCACAGAACAGGCGGTCCAAGTCGAAGGGCTTTTGGGATCAGCGAAGACTCCTCGACTCACTCGACAAAGCCGCAAGCCGCATGCCGCATGCCGCAGAGGCCGACGCGGACGCGTGCCCCAAGCGAATGCCAATAAATACAAATACACAAACAAGGTGCAAAGGAAAGAAACGACGACGACAACGACGACGCTTCCACAGAATGTTTTTTTTTTTCTTTTTTTTGGGGTACGAGTATATTTTGGTAGCTGCTGACGATCGGGTTATTTACTGAGCCGAATTCCAAGGATCTCTTAAGCCGAGGCCGCCACACACCACACAGCACACAGCAGACCAAAACTTGAGTTTGAGTAATTTATCCCCATCCATCCAATCAGGTGTGTATCCGGGTAGCAAGCCCCTGGGATTATGGCAGATTCCATTCACTAAAAGTCCGAAATATTTATTCTACATTTCCAGGTTATTTTTTCGAGTCTGCTCTGCTTTGAAATTCCTGCCTTTCTTTCAGAGATGAAGATATCCCTCGAGATTATCTGACTCCCTACAAATAACGAATCGTAAAGGATTCGTGCTTCAGAGCGCTATAGGCAAGAGGCACCTATCGATATTTTTAGAGTATTTAATTAATTCCCAGCCACAATGCCAGTAGCTCTAGGAGCTCTATTTTCGGAGAAATTATCCTTGAAAGCAAATAAATTTTGAAAGTATCTTCCATCTTCTGACTATCCCGCACATTATAGGGTTTCCCTTTTCTGTAGAATTTATCGAATAGAATCACAAGACCTGTAGAAGCTTTCAAGTAAATAAAAAGAAGGATCATCGTTTTTTCTTTATATATATATATTATTCATCTGATCATATTTTTGTGAACTTTTTACAATTATTTTAGTTTTTCTTTCGGTTTTTATAATTAAAAAAAAAAGAATTAACCAGTTTGCTTAAACGTTAGCATATAATTATGTATAATATATATATATATTTATATATATATATAGGGATCGGTTGTATATAGATCCACTCTTAAATATTATCAACTAATTTTCGTGTTTACATTTCTTTTCCACCTTTATTTGTTTTTTGTTTAGTTTCGTTTTTTTTTTGTTTTTCATTTTTCGTTATCTTAAAATATTTAACCCGCGGAAAAAAAATGTCCTTAATTTGTAAGTGAATTAAATGCTAAATTTTCCTTTCCGAGTTTTCCTTTTGCATATGCATGTGTGTGTAGGTGTGAATGTGTGTGTGTCGTGTGTGCTTAGGTGTTTGTGTGTGTGTGTGCGAGTGTGAGTGTGTGTGTGTTTTTTAAACAAATTTTTAAGCTTAAATTACAATTCAATTGAAATTAAAACTAAACAAAAAATGTATGAAAAAACCTCTCCATTGAACTAACTTGTGTGTGTGTGTGTGTGTGTGTGTGTGTGGTGTATCTGTGTGTGTGGTGTGTTTGTTTAAATATTACAAAAGGTTTCATTTACTTCTTGTATATACCTATATATCATATTTTATGGAGAACATGTACACACACACACATACAATATACTATATGTATACAGACATGTAAATATATATCATACACTCAATACAGTATATATATATATATATAGTTTCAAGATTCTTACGTTTTTTTGTACATTTTTTTTAATATTCGCTTTAGAGTTATGCTTTTTAAACTATTTTATAAATATTTACTCTTGTCATTTGCATTCTTCGCTTTTGGATTGTGGCTTGTGTGTTTTCTGAGTGTGTGTTTTATTTGCAATAAAATTTCCTATATGTAAATCAATAAATGGTTTCGATCCATTCATCCGTTGATCCATTCACCGCACTCAGATCTCGCTTATGTTCTAGATTCCTCTCTCATGCGTCTGTGTGTGTGTGTCTGTGTGTGTGTGTCTGTGTGTGTGTGTGTCTTATATGCTTTTGAAGTCTGAAATGTTAATTCGCTTTTCGTGTTTTTTTTTTCTTTAGCTGATTTAGGTTCGGTTATTCCCCCGTATATATATATACTATATATCCATATATAACCATATAAATATATGTAGAACTATCTTTTGTTTTTTTTGCTTTTATTTTTTATTATGTAAAGACAACAAAATGATGATTTGAACTTGAAACTTCTTTTTTTTTCTTTTCTTTTCTTTTCTTTTGTATTTTTTTTTTCGTTATTGAAAGAACTTGAAACTTGGAATTAAAGGTTAGTTATTATGATATGAGAGCTGATCTATTTCCATTTTCCCCATCCATCTCCCTCCGAGGGCCAGACATGGCGGTGTGTTCTGGCATTTCGGCCTGGGAATGTGGATTCCTCCTGCTCGGGCTCTGCTCTTCCGTTCATCTTTATAGGGAATGGGGGGTCCTACTACATACATATTGCATCTCCCCCCTACCCCTACCCCCTATCCCCTATCCCCCATCCCGAATCGTCTGAGATCCCGCGGGCTCTTCTCTTCGATTTTTAACAAATGTGTTTTGTTTTTTTTTCACTTTTTATCACTCATTTACTTCGTTGATCCTGGCGGCTTAGGCTAGATATATATATGTATATATGTATGTATGTGCACCCTCTATATATTGGATGTATCGGGATAACCCTCTT
>OZ018401.1:18415719-18479721 GCA_963969585.1 Drosophila helvetica | reverse complement strand
GCTGCCGCCGGAAGAGAGAGAGAGAGGGGGGGAGAGAGAGAGCGATGAAAAGTTACATCAACAGCCGTCGGCGGCGGGCGGACGGACGGGCAGTCCCAAAAAATTGACTCGATTATATTGTCACTCTCCTGCACACCCACCGCCACCCACCCACAATCTCTCTCTCTCTCTCTGTCTGCAGGAAGAGAACAATAAACAGCCCATAAAGCGGGACACTCGAGCGAGAGGAATTCACTTAGCCTTGTTTGTTATGCTTAAGGGGCTGCAAACAATCCGCTAAGTGCACACAGTCCCAGGCCCAGGCCCAGTCCCAGTCCCCGCCCCTGGCTACAGCCACATCCACAGAAGAGATCCATCCCCACAGAAGAGTAAAAGAGAGAGAGAGAGAGCACATACCCAACAGCCAACATCTAACCGTCCAACCGCCAACTCCAACCTTCAACCTCCAACTCCAACTCAAACCAAACCAAACCAAACCAAGGCAAACGCAACCGAAGTTTGAAGTCGATGCCCGCCCCTTTGCAACATGGAAAATGTTATTTCAGTGATTTGTTGGGGCATACCCTTAACGGAGCAGGTATGCAGGGCCTTGGGCTCCTGTTGGCAGCCAGAAAAAAGAGTATCTATGATCCTATAATGCAATAGAATGCAACTACCAATGGAACTTGCCTCTGAGAACATACTCAAATCGATCTTCAACCTAAAGAATTGTAAAGAATGGCGCTAGGAAATATATTCTAAAGCTTCATCATTGAAGGGTATTCTTGGAAGGACTTGGAAGGGTATCCTGGACTTCGATCACTCCTTATTCGCATTCATTCATTGGGGTTGGTGTTGCTTGCTAATGGCTTGTGCTTTGGTAAACAGCAGAATTTATTACCGAACTCCCACTGTCACTCCCCCGCTCTCCATTAAAGGGAAGGAAGGAAGGAAGGCAGGGGAACCCGAGACCCCCGCCTCGGGCCAAAGTTAACACTTGCCACGCGGCGGCTGTGGCCACTCGAGCGTTTCATTGCTGTTTGTGCCACACACACAGACAAACACACACACACCCCCACTTGAGGCACACGAAAAAAAGAGCATTAAACAAGGCGTATCAAATTTCATTATTTGTCAGCAAAGGACGACAGAGAGAGAGGGGGAGAGTGAGAGAGGGGGAGGGGGGGCCCAGTTTCGCTGAAAATTCAATTTCAATTTTCGATTCAATTTTGAATTTGTAAAATCTCCTTTTGTGAATTGACTTTGAAACGGGACATCCCCCGCACGGCTCCCGCTGCTCCCGCTGCTCCCGCTGCTCCTTTGCGCTTCGCTGGCCTTCGTTCCGTTCTGCAGAGCACTTTTCCTCACAGATTTCCCGCCGAATCGTTTGATATCGTTTAATGAACTGCGAGAGGAGCGGGCGATTCGATGCCATAACTCGCGTAATATTGATCAAACTAAGCCTGGGAATTTTTGCAAATTTTAGCAGAAAATTTGTACAGCATTTTCCCATGATTTGCAATCATTAATCGCCATCCGAAAACACCGCTGCCCGATTCGATTTGTCCTTCTAATGAACTTCAAAAAAGACGAAAAATCAAATCATACAAAATTGAATGCCGGCGAAACGGCAGGAAAAAAGAACTTCAAAGAACTTTTTTTCAGTTTTTTTCTGTTTTCTTCTTTTTTTTAAATTGTTGGCTCGTTTGCGGTTTTACCTGATTTGTAATGTGCGGGGGCGGGGGCGGGGGGAATGGGGAATGTTGTGCAGAGCAGTGGGGCTCGAGGGGTGTTTGGTTGAATAGCTTTCAGAATTGATTCATTCGATTGAACGAAGGATGAGCAGGGATTTACTGTGCTAGAGATGAGCTCTACAATTCGATTTGTGTCGGAAAAATATGTAAATATACTCGATTTATCTATATACTTTTCGGAAATTCTGGGATATATTATAGCCATGCATATGTAGATATTTGTCAGTTTTTAAAGGAATTTACCATACGAATAATTTGTGGCTTTGTGGATGAAATTATAGCTTGATCTTTATGATTTTCTATTTATCTCTCGATCTCTTTTAACTCGAACTCTTCTAAATTGTTTGATGAAGTTATATATATATATTATATATATATATTATATGCCAAGGAGAAATGATTATTCCTCCGTGAATTTATATTATTTTCTCTGTGAGAATTTCCTCTTAAAATATTCCCAAGTGAACAAATTCCGTAAATATCTGGAGGCAAGTCCAGGGGAAAGCCGATGAAAATGGAAAAGTCCTGGCATAAGTAATCTAATTTTGATTGCAATTGAAAAGCTGTAAATTACTGTTTGATTCTCTGATGACTTTTCCCATGACGTTTCCTCATTTCCAAATATGTACTGCGTGGAACTTGATATTGCATTAACAAATGGGGGAAATTGTTAAATGGGAAAATGGAAAATTATGCGCACAGTTTGCATAAATCTCGCTCTCTCTCTCGCTCTCTCTCTCTCTGGATGGATGTGTGTATGTGCTCGTACGGGAGGAGAGCAGTGGAGATGGGTGTGAGGGGTTAAGGAAAAGAGTGGAAATTGTTAATCCGCAATGGGAAAATTAATTTTATAAAACATCTGTGTGCTGTGTGCTGCGTGCACGTCGTTGCTGCTGCTGCCTGATTCTATACAAAAAGTTTTCCTACCTAAACCCCCTCCCCGCCATGACACCACTCTTCCCCTCTGCCTATGACACTCTCCCTTCCCCCCTCATCCTCCTCTCTCTCCACTATGTGTGTAAATGTCCCAGTGCATTGCGTATCCTGAGAGGCAACAGAGAACGAGACAAATCCTTTTACACAAAAAAAAAGAAAAAAGAAAAGAGGAAGCAGCGATTTTTTGGAAAACTAAAAACAGGGAGAAAGGGAAAATGTGAAAAAGAGTTGACAAAGTTTCACTCGCTCTTCCCCTCTCTCTCTCTCTCTCTCTCTCTCTGTCTTGTAGTCTCTTTCTAGCGATTGCAACCCCCGACGGGGAAATCGAACAGCTGAAAACGAGGCTCAAATGCCGAGGTGACAATGGGAGGGAGGGCCGCCATAAGGGTGCCCCAGCCCCTGCCACCAGGCCATCCCGTCACCATACCCATTCCCCTTTCCCCTTTCCCTTTTCTCTGGTTTGCATGTGATTTATGATTGCCAGCAGCAGCAGCAGCAGCAGCAGCAATGGCAGCCATCCCCTTTCCCGATCCCCTGTTCCTACCCCTCTGGCGGCGGCGGCACTCCTCGCTTTTCGGGGCGAATGAAAACATTTTTGGGCGTAAATGTTTGCTCTGCTCTGGTGCAGATAAGCTGCCCGTAAAATTATTACGTTATTTGTATTGGTTGCAATCAACGCCCTCTCACTTAGGAGCATGCCGAATGCCGAATGCCACATGCCACCCCCAGGGGCAGGCAGCAGGCAGCAGCTACTGGGCCATAAAGATGCCTATCATTCAATTAATATTTACCAGACCTTAAGCCCCCCCCCCCCCCCATCCCACCGACTCTCTGATTATGACTCCTGGACCATGATTCTTGGCCACTGATTTCGTTGCGGGGATTCCGATTCTGATTCTGATTTTTATGCCGATTCCCGTTTCTGATTCAGACATTTTCCTCCTCCATTCCTCCGCTCTCTCTCTCTCTCCCTCTCTCTCTCTCCTCCTTCTTTCGGTAATGATTATTTATGTGTTTTTCGGTGTGCTTCTGGAAAATCCTTCGAAGGTGACCCTTTCACAACAGCAACTAATGAGGCGACCCCGAACCCCTCCAAACAATATCGAATATATTGTAGTTATGGCTTAGAGATTTTTATGACTTCCTCCCCCTACCGAAGCCCCACAAAAGCCTCCGAGCTCTCAATTTCAGGCCGTTGGCTTTTCCGGGCATCTTTCTTTGATCTTGGAAAAGATCCTGCCATCTCTTGTTTTGGCAAATCCTTTCGGGATATTCGGATTCCAGAGGCTACCTCTGAGGGTATCTCTGCCCTGCCCTGCTCCACTTCTTTCCCTCGGAAAACCGCCTGGTTTGTTGCTGCTGCTTTTCGCTAATTGAGTTGCTTGGCTTCCTGCCCCCCCCGTGAAAACCCCAAACCCCAAACCAAAAGCCAGACGCCTTGTAACATGCATACGAATCGTGTTTGCTTTTCTCTATCCTCTCTCTCCTTCTGCTTTTCCATTTCCATTTCCTTTCCGTCTTTCTGTGGCGCTTTTTGGCATTTCCATTCGTGGCTTTGTACGGTTTTTCCTACATTCGTGCTGTAATCTGATACGTGAATGCATTGGCATGTTGCGTCAGTGTGGCAGAGTGGCAGAGTGGCAGACGCCAAGCACAGTGGGTGACAATCGTACTCGTACTTGCAAGTGTGTTCCCGCCTTTCTCATAAGCTTTTCCTTATATTTGCTACTTTTTGAATGGCCCTTTTGTCCCACTGTAACGTGCCGCCCATACGTATACGTACACGTACACGTACACGTCTAATGCGAGCCCCGAGAAACAGGAACGAAGCAGAACGAAGCAGAACGAAGAGCAACAGACAGCGAAACCCGTATGGAAAATCTATACAAATTGTACGAATTCCACACCCATGGAATCCCCCATTCTTACGGACAGACGGACGGACAGACGGACGTACGGACGGACGTGTGTGGTGTGCATTACGGGAATCAATTGTGTAAAAAACGTCGGGGCATCGGTGACCAGTGGATGGATGGATGGACGGACGGATGGGGGGGCAGCAGAACAACATTGAACACTGAACATATTGGACATATGCAAGTCGTCCTTGCTGCAGCCGTGGCAGGGCACGGCAGGGCAGGGCAGGGCTCGGCTCGGAACGTGTCGATTTTCACTTGGACTCGAAAGACCACTGCAGGGGCTTCCTCTGTTGTTCTGTCTCTCGGTCTGTTGCTGCCACAAGCACACACACACAAATGCCATGCCACACGGCTGCCCTGCTAGTTCTACGTCTTCTGCTTTTCGCTGTTGCTGCAGTTTCTGCATTTTCTTCTGTGCCCCAAGCAGTGCAGTTGCATATCGTCTGCTGAGGACTCTGCCCCAGACTTTCCTCTCTCTCTCTTCCCGGCATTTCTTCCTTTTGCAGGAAGCAGCTTTTCAGACGTACTTGCAACCGAGGGGCATTGCTGCCTGGCACGACCACTGATTCCTCTCCGAATATCGGAGTATGTGCAGATTGTTCTGGGAGTTTTTCCACGGCAAAAGCTGCTTCGCTTCTTCCCATTTCCTGCACTGCCCCTTCCACTTCCACTCTTGCTCCTGCTCCTGCTCCTGCTCCTCCCTCTGGCATTGCAATGTCACGTCCTCAAATTACATTGTGCACAAAAGCAAAGCAAAGCAAACGAAAGCCAATGCAAACAAATCGATAGATCAATGCCCCCTCAACATGCCACATGCCACATGCAACATGCAGCAACCGCTTCGATATTGTGTCGTTTCGGATCGATCGGCGGCTTGTTTATCCAGGACATTACCAGGCGAGTGGAGAGGATTGGAAAGGAGAGTTGACAGTTTTTGCAGCAGAAGCAGCAACGGCAGCCGGAAGTTTGATCATTTCTCCTGGGCCATTTGGCAGTTGTTCGGGCCAACGGCGCTAGCTGGCCCGCTGCTCTGTTTGTTTAGGCCCGATCATTCGACATGGGCACGACGACACCTAAACAAACACACAAACAACGCGCACTGAATGGAGATCCTTTAGCAAATTGAGTTGTACAGCTCTGCTCTGTCTTCTGTCCTCTGTCCTCTGTCATCAGCATCATCAGCATCATCATCATCATAGTCAGGCAGCAGGCAGCAGGAAGCAGGGCAGGGCAGGACACGGGAGGGCAGGACAGGCCGCATTTGGTTGACGGTAAAAATTAGCGCAAATTATGCTCGACTAATGCGTTGAGCAAACCTCCGGCCCAGTCCGCTCTGCACACCGCATCCTTCTGCTGTATCCGTATCCTGCCCTGGAGGGGTGACTTGTCATACCCCAAATTCCCTTGGCAAATAAACGCGGAATGTGTCTCATTTTCCAGAGGGGAAAACACACCACATGCCCAATGCCCAATGCCGAATATCTTTCTCTATTTGCATGGAAAGTCATCAAATCTGTTCGCTCCATATGTGAGCCATCACATATCATCCACCGCCCCCGAAAAGCCAGCCCAGTGGCAGATTTCCCCGGGAGCTGTTGTAATTTGTTTGCTTTATGGATTTCTTTTTGGACTTTTCCGGCCACTTTTCCGCACGGAGCACTGCTCTGGCTTTGCCTAATTAAACCGAATTTCCGGCACCAACTACACGAGTGTCCCAGTCGGCACTCTGTCGGTTAGAGCCAAAGCTCACACATGTGCGGGTTAAGTGAGTGTAAGGCAATAACCAGTTGGCAGGTTGTCCTTTTTGGTCTGTTTGTCTTTGGGGTCGGAGGAGCAAGCGGATGCGTCATGGGCTAAGGGAGGGAGGGCCCACTCTGAACATTTTAATATATATAGAAGTATAGGGAAAAGATCAGTCAGCAATCAAGGCTTTGGGGCTTACCTGTACTCGGGACTCGGGCAGATTGATCTTCAAAGCCACCTCCTCGCGCATGAATATGTCTGGGTATCGGGTCTTGCCGAACAGAGCCTCCAGGACATCCAGTTGGGCGCGTGTGAATGTAGTGCGCTCCCGACGCTGTTTCCTTGTGTTTACACCTACATGGAGAAAGCGGAGAAAAGGGAGAGGAAAGCAGTGCATTAGTTGGGGAGAAAGATATGGCAGTAGGGCCTAGAAACCAAATGGGCTGAAAGTCTGTTTCTGGGGCCAGAGCGAGTATACGCCGCGTGGTACGCGTTTTTTTTTCGGTGTGCTTTCGGTGTGCTGGTTTTTGTTGGGTAGCACGCAACCCCCGAAAAGTGCGACACAGAGGCGAGAGCCAACCCCTAAGCGGAACGGAACGGAACGGAGCGAGGCGAAGCGAAGCGGAGAAAAGGAAATGAAAGAACCAACCCCCGTGCAGCAAAGGCAGCCAGCAGCCAGCAGCCGCCCCAAAAATTCTGCTATATATCGGAGTGTGCGTGCCACACACACACATATACATGCATATACATGTATGTGTTGCTGGGTGTGCGTGAGTATCTGTGTGCTAAGCCGCAGCATTGTTTGCTTTGTCAGCCTCTCTGTCTCTGTCTCTGTCCCTCTCTCTCTATCTCTCTCTCTCTGTCACTCTGCAACTTCGACTCGACTTTGGCTTGGGTTCCTGCCTCCTCTTCTGACACTCCTTGCCACTGGAAATACATTGCTACCCCTGCTGTAGTGCCTCTCCCTCGTGCCACACACTCTCTGCCTCTCCCTCTGCCTCACCCTCTGCCTCTGCCACTGCCCTTCTCCCTCTCACTCACTCTATATCCCTATCAAAAATTAATGAGTTAGTCATTTTGGTCATGAATTTATAAATTGAATAAAAAACTTCAACTTCAATTCCTGCCTGGCTTCAGCCTTCACTTTATTCCATTTTGCAGCTGCCACATTTCGTTTTTGTTGCCGTTGCCTTTGCCGTTTGCTGTTTTCGCTTTCAAAATGGTTGCCCCGTTTTTTGGTTTTTTTTTTGTCGGTTTACAATTAATTGCAATTTGTTGCTTATTTTTTAACGAAATTTTATATATTTATTTTCATAATTTTTACCTTGGGAGAGCGAAAGAGAGAGAGATCTTGTCGTGCCGTTTAATTAACTCCACCTATAAATTTTTGGCTGTTTTCTCAGTTGGTTTTTATTATTGTTTTGCTTTTTATGGAGTGTTGTTTATTTTTGGCCAATTTATGATGTTTCCTGGAAGGTCTCATAGTTTTTTTAATATTTTTTTCGGGGCTTTCAGGGCTAAACTACTGAATATTTTCGAATATATTTTGTGGCATAAAATAAATGAAAACCCGCCACATTTGATTGGAAGTCTCTTTCCCTTCTGGACATTGGACATTTTTCCTTTCCTCTTCATTCATTGAATTTCCTATAGTTTTATTCTAAAGAAAATCTGGCATTTAAAGTATCTTTAAAAATATTCTCTCAACGGAACCCTTAAGATTCTTTCATATATTCCCTTGTTTTGCTCGTTTCGATTTAAATATTTATTCTTTAAAAAACATATGTTTGAAGGAAGTCTTTGAAGTCTTTGAATACTTTTGAAATGTTAAGCTATCCAACAGATATTTTATCCCACTTTTATGCCTACAAATTAATGTATCTTTTACCACCTTTAGAGGCTCAAACTAAATATTTTTTCCCATACGCACAGATCACATATAAGTTCTTTATTTTCTTTTCTTTTCTTTCCTTTGAGTCCTCTTCTGCAATCTCTTCTTTTGTGGGCCAACTCTTCCATCATACAATATCTTTTGCTCCAATCAAAAAGTTATATCACAAGTTAAAATTCTGTCAATTATTTTGCTTGTGAAACAACAACAAAAACGTATGAAAAACCATAAAGAAAATACTCGCCTCGCAATACAAAAAGAAAAAAAAAAACAAAAATTGATTACGAAGTATGAAATATTTTTGTCATTTTTTCCATTTTTCTTTTGGTGTTTTTTATATGTTTTTGGCTGTTTTTTTTTTTGTTTTTTGTGGGGGGAGGGTTGGGGCTCGGCAGCAGAGTCTTTTGTTGGCGTTTTGTAGCCAATTTTTTGTGATTTTGGTCAGGTTTTTTTCGTGTTGTGTCATTTGCAGCGTCACCGAATGAGAAACCGAACGAAACGAAACGGAACGAACCGAACCGAACCGAGAAACTGGAACTTCAGAGATAAAAAGCAGAAAGCCCCTGGAGACGGAGACGCAGACAGAGACGGAGACGGAGACAGAGCCAGAGACTCTGCCTCATTATTCATTTTGACAATTTAACCTGATAATGATGCAATATCGATGCGAACTGACATTGAAAGGCAGCCAGAAGATACTTTTCGATATGGAGCTGTATCTTTTGCGAAAGGATGCACAGCGGAGAACCTTCAGCACATTTGAGAGTTTCCAGGGGGGGATAGCTTACGGGATAGATATGTACATATACCAAAATTGTTCAGTTCGATATTTACCCCACATACCTTGGGAGAACCCAACGGCCTCGAGACCATGCGGGAGGCCGAAGGGACCCAAAGACGGCATCGGCATGCCCGGCGGCAGGGGCCCGTGCGGCACCGAGTGATGCGGATGCGGCCCGCCATAGCTGTGCGGATGGGGGCCCAGGTCGCCGGATTTGAGGAAACCCGCCGCCATCAGGGCTTCTGTCGAGTGGAGCGCCACGTTGAAGCTGTTGTGTGTCCGCTCGCCACGTGCTGCAGCTATCTCCCCGAAATCAATCTTGAGACCGATCTAAGAGACGCTCGCGGTGTAAGAACTCCTAGTATCCTTCCTTCCTGCCTTTACTGCCTTTCCTGCCGAAATCCAAGGTGGGATCCCTTCGATCGCTCGCCTCAATGGTTGTAGGTGGTGAAGGTATCTGAAAGTATGGAAAGAATGGAAAGCAATATAGACAGATGTACGACAAAACACCTCTTCCAGTGCCACAGACTATATACATATGTGTGTAGGCAGTAGCCTCTTCGGGGATCAGTAAATACTCGCGATATTTGCTTACAGTACGGGTATTTCGAATTATCTTCTTGAAAATGGGAAAATCTCGGAAAATATTCAACTCTCCGATAAGCGTTTGTTTGCTTATGGGTTAAGCTCCTGCCACGAGTTCCAATTACACTCTAAGATCGGTCGAGTGCGAGGCGGAGACTTATAAAGGGAAACCGAAAACCGAAAACTAAAGAGTATGCCCTATCTCTCTCTCCATCTCTCTCTCTCTCTCTCTCTCTCTCTGTCTCTATCTCGCTGTCTTGGTGGCCTAATCCCTGAGGTTTGCCGCCCTATTATGTAAAAACTTCTAATCTCTCCGTTTTCGAAGATTACCCAACGAGAACGCCCGCAAACGACCGACCGACCGAGGAGCCGACGAGCCGAACTTGAAGACGAAGTTCCTTCGGGGGCTTATCCTTGCGGTTTATGATCTTTGATCTGCGCTTAGCCGCAGGATTATTTCAGACACTTACTAAAACTGGTACTACGACTCAATAGACTGCTGGGACTGCTGATCCGCTGGCCGCTGCCAGGACACACACACATGACAGGACAATGGACGATGCATGGCTTAGAGCGGTCGATAGAGAGAGAGAGAGAGAAAGAGTGCCCAGAGCCTGGATTAAAACTCTTTTGTCTCTGGGCTTTCTTCCCACTCTCTCTCTCTCTCTCTCTCTCTCTCTGTTTTCGTGCGAAAAAAATTAGCACTATCCCAGAGAAAGGGAAGGAGAGAGAAGCACGGCGAAAGAGAAACAGAGACACCCATAGGCCGGGGGTTAAGAGGGGCAAAAGCAATTGCGGAATTAGCACGAACACCTCACTCTCTCTCTCTCTCTCTCTCGGAACGTTTTGCCTTTTGTTTTGGAAATTGAAAACCCAAAAATCACCCAAAACTATTTGTCACTTCCCTAAAGAGAGTACAAGACCACGAGAGACAGAGACGGAGGGAGAGGGCGATCCCTTGGATGCACCACATCCACATCCACATCCACACAACGCATCTCATTGTGGTGCCCTGTAAAATTTGTTTTGTTTTGTCATGTCGCTTTCATGGCTGACTGAATATCGCACGAAGGATGGAAATGCAGCCCGCAAAAACCACTCCACTCCACTGCAGAAAAAAAAGAGAAACCAAAACCTCGACCCTGATATAGCACCCGATACCCCCCGAAGGACGGACGGACGGACGGACGGACAGACAGTCCTGTTGCCCAAATTACATGCTCACGCGCACACGCAAATTAATAACGCATCTGTCTTCAATTCGGGGAGAGAGAGAGACAGAGAGAGGGACCAGCGGCAGCGAGCAGTTACCGTTAGCACAACTAGTACAAAATGCAGCCACACTAAACAGGGTTGTAATCGATCGAAGGATCGATTAAAGTAAATCAAAATAAAATCAAAATTAAGTGTTTAATTGCAGTAAAGGCGAAAAGTGGCCAAAGAACAAATTCGTATACCATCGAAAGGAAATAAACTAGAGCCATTATTTTGCTATATGGATGGATGGTATGGATCCATTCATGCTAAATATGTAGATACCTCCCAAAAGTGGTTCAAAGATAATTGTCTATTTCTGTTTCTGTTTCTTTTTGTGTTGTTTTGTTTTGGGAACTTCAGTTCCCATAGAAACCATCAAGAAAAACCGAAAAAAAGCTTTACAAAAAAAAAAGAAACCGAACCCAGGAAAGAAAAGAACTCTCGTCGAACTCTCAGCATCTGTCAAAACCGAAAATTGTCGGAGCCCCAGAAATGTGTCACATTTTTTGTGTGGATTGAAACTGCGACTCACACGACACGGCACGGCACGGCACGGGAGACGGGGCTCTACTACGTGATTTTCTAGTCATTTGCCGCTGGGCCGCCATGGCCTCTCGCTCACTCGCTCACTCGCTCTCCGGCTCTCTGGCTCTGGCTCTTTGTGTCTCCCTCCCTCGCTGATTATGAAAAATCATGGTAAATGGCAAAAAGAGCAAAAAAAAAAAGAAAAAAAGGCCCCGCTGGCTCTGGCTGATCCATTGTGATGGTCGGGTCTCCTAGGGGGACCGCCGAAACGAGGCGGGACAAAATCATTTCAACTGGATATATATCACGTACAGAGAAGACACTTTCATTATATATTCCCATTTTCGGCAATTTCTGATGATGATTCTTCTGTGGATCGCATCGGATCGGATCACTTTCGGTTTCAGTTTCCGGGCACGACAATATTTGATGTTATTTTCCTCCCGCGCTTAACAGAGAGAGAGAGAGATAGAGATAGACGACTCACTCACGTAATTACGGTCAAAATAATATTTGTGCACAAGAGTTTTGAAGGTAAACAGCCGCGAGGAAAACAAAACATAAAACACACACAAAATAATGCCAAGAAATCCAGCTCCAAATTGAAGATGGCAGCTACCGTATCGTACCGTATGTGAGAGATCACTGGATGGAATGGATCGATGGACCGATGGACCGATGGACCGATGGACCGATGGATCCGACCCGCACATCGAAACACTCTCTGAAGAACGGTAGTGTTTTTATTTCTGATGCTGGCCGGGGCCCTGGGAAAGTCTCAGACAGACGGCAGACGGCAGAAGGCAGAAGACAGAAAAGAAATCGCTAGCCACTTGGCTACTGTTCATTTGGGCCATGGGAAGATTTCATCTCCCATTCGAACCATACGAATTTCGGATGATTAATGGTCCCGTCCCCCCAGACTTTGCATAACATTTGGCTATCTTTATTTCTCTGCTTGGCCCCGTGTGTCGCCGACTAATATACATATACGGTAGATATCTTTGGAGCCTACCAGTGTACGCTTATAACTCTGTTAGTCAGTCACGAGAGATCAACTTTGCGGCCGCCACTGTGTGTGCAGCTGTCAGGAGTGCTAACCTGTCAGTCGGATCGGCTGTGGCTCTTATGCTGTGGCTCTGTGGCTCCGAGGCTCTGTTGTGGTAGCTGCACAGCCACTGTGGATATCTGTGGCTCAGTGGCTCAGCGGCTCAGCGGCTCAGTGGTTGTTGTAGTCGGAGCTATTAGTTGCCTTAACAAGCTCTATAACAACTTAATATGCCCGGGCACATTGCACATATTCTACACTCCACTCCACAGCAGACGTTTCGTTTCGTATGCGTATGCGTATGGGTGTGCGTACTGCCTGTGTGTGTATGGGTGAGCTTTCATTTTGATCGTTGTACGCTCTAAGAAAGCTCAAAGCTTCTCCTATGCATGAGACTTGTGTGTGTTCTTAGCTAAATTGATTGATAAAGAAGATTTCTATATTTTCGAAAATATTAGCTTGAAACTACAAATAATGGAAATCAATTTAAATATAAGAACTGCCTTGAAAAGTAAAAGAAAGAATAAATTGAAAGATTGAAAAGAGCTGGGAACTAGAATCCAAATCCAAGACCTGAACAGATCCTTGCATTCACGGAACAATTCCAAATATACTCAATTATTTGTTCTGCCATATTGTAGCACCTGAAAATGGTGTTGTTCTTTGCTGTTGAGTGTAAGCCTGATATTCGCGTTATGGCCGACAAGGGGGGGGCCACGAAACAGATGAAAAATGCATTTCTCAGGCTCATTTACATTGAGCCACAGCTACTGGAATATGGAATACTATATGGCAGAAGGAACTGCAGACTTTAGACTGCAGACTGAGGACTGAAGACTGAAGACCGCTTCTAGCACTACCATTCGGAGACCAAGTCGGACTCTGGTCTAGCATAATAAGCCTGTCTGTCTGTCTGTCTGTCTGCTGGTCTGTCTGTCAGTCTGCTGGTCTGCTGGTCTGCCGTGTCCGTCGTGTCTGTCTGCCTTTTTGTGGCTCTGTCTCTGTCTCTGTCTGAAAATAATGCAACTTAATAAATGCAACAAAGACTGAGGCAGCAGCAGCAGCAACAGCAGTCACGTCCCGAAAAACAGGTAATGGGAATGGAGCTCTCTCGGAGTGGAGAATGGTGGATGGTGGATGGGGATGAGGGTGAGGATGAGGAGACCATTTCTACGCAAATGCATTTTGACATTTAAATTTGCAATTTTCGCATAAAATTATATTTATTTTGTGTGGTTGTTGTTGCGGTGAAAATTGCAACCTTGCTGCTGCTTGTGCTGCTGCTGCTGCAGCGAGGATCACGACGATGTGGATGTGGATGTGATGTTGATGTGGATTCCAGCTACTGACTTTGACGTTGACGTTGCCTGAAGTTTAATTAAGCAACGTGCCAAATAATTGAAAAAGTGTGAAGATTTGACAAGTTTAAGACGCATTAAAAACATATATATGGCCTAGAAATCAACTGACACAGCTCGTAGATACGGCAGATACAGATACATGCTTGTATCTGCTGCCTTGGCGACAAGTTTTTCCATCCGTACCGTAGAGTGGAGGTTTTTTTTAATTAGTTTTTTATATGGCAATGCATTTGCTGCTTATCTCATGGCAAATTATTTATTATTTACTTAATCAAATTGACACTTGAGCAGCGTTTGCCGGTGATTAATAGATGCTAGCAGGAGATTGCTCAATCAAAATGATTGCGCTTGGGAAACCAGCCGATTTTCCATGGCAAACGAAGGAGAGCGAGAGAATGCTGGCCAGAAATGGTTCAATCACACTGATTGGAGCAGAGCAAAACTAATGCCAAAAAATAGAAGAATAAAGGATGGCTCATGGACGATGCATAGCCCCAAAGAGCTTTTCCATTTTCCATTTGCAATATAAATTGCAAAATAAATTAAAACATCGCTCACCCAACAGATCGCTTGAGAGATTGATAATTGGCCCGGCCAATTACCGATTTGTTATGGTTTACTCTATGCGATTCGACTGGAGAACCATGAAATCAAAGCCATGAAACCTCTGATAGTTCTTGGATATACCAGTAATCCTCTGGCATCGATGCTAGATACAACTACATTTTAATCCCCAAGAAATTGACTTTCCTCTACTCCATTCAATAAAACGTACCATAAAATTGTTTCCACATATTACAGCACTTGTCTTTCTCCGCTCCGACCAACTCCATTCACAGATACAACAAATTGTAATGGACAAAAATTGAATGAACTGCCAGCAGAGTGTTGTGTGTCGCCTTCAGAGGGCGAGTACAAATGATTGCATCATTGATCACAGAAACAGAAACAGAAACCCGAAACAGCAACAGCAAGAGCAACAGCAACAGAAATAAATCAAATAATAGACTAATAGAGTAAAGAGCTCTCGGCGATCGGCGATCGGTGATCGGTGATCGACTGTGGCACTGGTCAGGTCACAACAACACAGAAAACCTTATTATTTGACGCATTGTCAATGTGATCTTGATACGAAATGAAACTGGAAATGGAAATGGAACCCCGTCTCAGAGCAGGCACCGGGCATCAGGCATCAGGCATCGGGCATCACATCTCAGTGTGTCTGAGTGTCTGAGTGATTTCTATTTAAATGGCTTTGTCAACGAAATTTGAGAAGCAACAACTACGCGTACGCGTAATGAGCAAAGAGTGAAGAGAGATAAAAATTAATAATACAAATAATTGGGTACAAAAATCAAGAAATAACCAACGAAAAACGAAACGAGACTCAGTCCATGCGATACGAAATGAAACGAAAACCTCACTTAAGGCGAGGCACGGCACGGCAAGGCAGGGCAAGGCAAGGCATAAGATTGACAAAAGATGACGACCACAAAAAATACGAAATAAAAAAATCAAAAATCGAAAAAAGAGTAAAACCCGATCAGGTAGGTTTCCAGAGAGTGCTGTGTGTGGGAGTCGGAGTCGGAGTCGGAGTCTGTGGAGTGGAAGACTGGCGATACTGGCGATACTGGAGACTGGAGACTGGGGCGTGCTATGGCTATGGAAGTGCCACAATGGAAGCCGTTCCGTTCCGTTCCGTTTGCGGTTCGCTGTGGGGATATGAGGGATAGATAAGCTATCAGAGGTGTCGCGACGCGATCTCTGGGGCTCCAAAGACTTCTTTCAATTCACAATTCACAGCTCACAATTCCCAACCCTCTCTTCAGGCGGATGTTGTGAATGAAATGAAATGAAGCTGATCGAAATTGGCATTCGGGGGGTTTGGGGGTTGGGGATTGGGATCTAAGCCTAGGAGTCGCCGCCTCGCGAGAGCTGCGTGGGTGCCAGAAGAGATCCATAGAGATCTCCAAGCTCCGAGCTCCACTTCCACTTCCATCCCAAAAAATTAACTTGCTTATTAATTGTGGTGTGTGTTTCTTCTAGCACACGGGCGGGACGACATACAGACACACAGACATGCTGTATGCTATATGCTATATGCAGACATCGTATATGCAAATTAATAACACAGAAGAACACAGATGGAAGGGGAGTCAACGTTTTATTCAGATATTTTAATTTATAGCCGCCGCTTTGAAATTAGAGAAAGACTCGGCAGCAGCAGCAGCAGCAGCAGCAGAGGGGGGGCACAAAATATGTGTGAATAATGTGACCTGAACGGGTCCGCCGTCGGTCGGTCCATCGGTCCAGCGGTCCATCCATCGAAGCTTCTGCTGCTGCGGCTGCTGCCTCTATTGTATCTAATATTAGACCTCTTTTCTGGGGTCTTATTGTTGTAATATATTTGTGTTCATATGTACGCATATGCTCGTAGAAATATGTATATTTGGAATAGTTTTTGTATCGATCTCTGGTTGAATGTTTTGCCTAATTAACGGCCAAGGGAGGCGGCCTTAATATGCCCATTAAAATTATGAAAATCATAACGAATTTCAGATTCAGAAACTGGGGACTGGAGACCGTTTTGGTCATGCATTTTCTCACATTATGATTTGGATATTAGTCATAGGTGGAATTTCCTGTGAACTACAGAAGAGTGGAAAGGTCAAGGGGCGACTTCTGGAGTATAGATAATTGCTTGGGGATCACCTTCAGCCTGTAGCAGGAAGCTGACAAAAGAAAGTGCCACTAGAGACTAGTGGAACACATATGTATAAAAGATTCTAATTCCAAAGATAATGGTAATGGTTACTACTGGAGAAAACTATTTTGTAGTGGAATGAATAGTTAATCTTTTAAGGGTATACATTATGCATCCTCTATCTAACAGATGACTCTCTTAGAATCAAAGTTTGAGTCATCAAAGAGTTGGAATATTCAGGATCTCTGATAGATATCTGTAAGATATAAATACAGATGTCTCATAGAGAGTGCTGCTCATGGCTTTATCCACCCCGACTACCTAAGGCTATTTATGCCATATATATCGATCGAATCGTGTTAGTCCTAGGTATTATAATCCTTGCTTCATTCTTGCCGCATTACGCGATCCGTGAGAGTTCAGTTCAGTTAATGGAGTCTATGGATTATACGTTGTCACCCGATATGGAGGACAGAGATATAGAACACTCACCGAAAAAAAAAACACAAACAGAACGATCACTGATCGATCGTAGGCGAATCGGATGGATCGTTGGGATCGTTCGGATCGTATGATATATATTCCAATTTAGGATCCAGATACTTTGCGGTGCATTCGGGCTTATGGCTGGAGTTGTTTATTGTTTGACGGTTGAGGAGGCACTGGTTACACCGTAAAAAAACATATCCTCTACACAGGACACGGACACACACGATATCTGCTGATCGATCGATCGAATGCTGAACTGAACGATCGGCTATCGATGGTAGTTGTACATATATCTTTTGTTGTTGCTGTTGAAAGAAGTATCTTGTATCTTGTATCTGCTGTATCTTTTGTTGTGTTTCACGCACTTTCTTATGGTAGAATGAAATGTTATTTTGTGGCTTCTCTTTTTTCTTTTTTGTTTGTTTGTTTGTTTGTTTTGGCGACGGCGAACCTTTTTGTTGTTGCTGCTTGCTGCCGCTACACACGGCGAGAGAGGCAAAAGCGCGGCGAAAACTAACGGTGAACGGTGGAACGGTTGAACGGTTGAACGTTGAACGGGGCTCAGTGGAACGCTGAACGAGAGAGAGACGGTGTGTGAGCGAGCGACGAACGCACTGACAACCCGAGCGGCACGAATGTATCTTTGGAACTGATTTTCGTGACACCTTCCAGCGGGCAAACGGCGGCAGAGCACAGCCGAGCACCGTAGCAGCAGCGTACCAAAGCAGAGCACAGTAGAGCAGAGCAGAGCGGAGCAGAGCAGCGACGCAGCAGTAGCAAAAGTCGTTCGACCAGATACAGATACGATACCCGCAGAGATACACGAACGCGAATGCGAATGCAACAACAACAACACGCGCACACCCGACGAACCTCAGCCGACCGGTTCGTGTGTGTTCGTGTGTGTTCGTGCAGCCAACCAACACCACCAGCAGCCCCTTGTGGGCCCAAGCGAGAGCGCAACACTTTTAGCAATGGCTGACGCCTCGCTCGGCTCGATCCGAGCGCGCGTGCAAGCGAGATGGCCGTACACAGAGGTGGACTTGCTGCTGGCCGTGTTGCCGTAGCCGTAGCTGAAACACCCGCTAGCTGTCCCGCTCTGGCAGGGTACGCCACGAGCAGCAAGTGCAAGCGGGATGGCTACTTGGAGCCAGCATTCGAGCAGCTGTATTTACCTATGTGTTGTTGCTGTCTTCTCTGCTGCTGCTGCTGCTGCTTCTGCTGTGCTGCTGCCCGTTTTAATGTGTGCGTGTGTGTGGTTGCGAGTGGAACCACACCCCAAATAAATAAACGCTGCCGCCTCTTGCTTGCTTGCTGGCTTGCTTGCTCCCCCCTCACCGACCCCCCTCGACCAATGCCTGGCAGTCGGTTCAACAACTTTGTTTCCACACAAACAACAACAACAACAACAGCAACAGCAACATAAAGAAGAAAAAAAGAAGAAAAATTGGTTCCTTTTGGTAGTTTTGCGCGCGCCAGCAATGAAATTTTAATGAAAATGACAGAAAACCCAAAACACCGCCAGAGAGGGGGCAGAAGCGTAAGACAGCGCAAAAATTTGTTACCAAAAGCAAGCCAGCAAGAAGAGGAAGACGCCAGAAATAGACGCCCGAAGAATGGGGACTGCTGGTGGGGGGCTTGGGGGACGGGCAGGCAAAGGACGTTGGTCAAAAATTGTCATGCAGAGAGAGAGAGAGAGAGCGCCAGCAGCCACAAAAAAAAAGAAAAACACAAACAACGACAGGCAGGCGGCAGCGAGAGTACAGGGGTTTCCACGCCCCCTCCTCCCTAACGCAATGGGCGGCCCTGGCCCGCTATTGTTCAATTATCATTCACTCAAGCAGACAGCCGAGGAATTTGAAACTCGAATTAAATTCGATTTGATTTCTATAATGAGGCATCATGCCCTCTCGAAAGGGTTTCCGGCCGATCCCTGCCAATAAAGGAGCATGGAGCGGAACGAGTGCTATTCCTGGGATAGTTATGGTAGAAAGGATAATGCTTAGGACAGATCTAAGCCTGTTTTAATGATGACTTCTGAAGCGCAAACCCCTCCGAATGATCCTATTTTCCCTCAATGTGAATCCTGCCTTGCAGCCCAATCATGAATGATAGCCAAGCGACCAACCAAAACCCAACAAAAACCATATCGGCTATTTTTTTCTCAGCTGACGCAGGAAAACAAACCAAAAAAAAAAGGAAAAAAAAAACCTTATCAAATTTTTATGACAATTTGAAAATAGCTGACGACAGTTGTTTCCCCCCGCCACCCTCCTGCCACTGCCACTGCCACTGCCTCGCAGAGAGGGTGGGGGGCTGTGTGAAAATGTTGCACAAATATTTTATGGATTTTTCTTGTTGAAACTTTGCTGGTTTTTTGCCTTTCGCAATTTTCTCATTTTCATTTTCAGGCTGGCAAATGAAATTGTTGCGGCTAATTGATGTGTAGATGCAACATGGGGCAATTACCCACCATCTCCTCCTCCAACAAGAGGGGTGGCTGGGAATACAGTTATCGCAGCTTAGCATACAGTTCGGGGCCCTCCTTGCCACACAAAAAAAATGTGAAAATTTATTGGAAACTTTAAAGTGTTTCGAAAGAAGCGGCCAAAAGGGAGGAAAAACAATTTAAATTTTAAACGAAATAAAATGCCACTGGACATGTTTTTACATGCATTTTTAATTACCAATAGAAAGCAAAATCAAATAAAATGTTGTCAAGCATTACAGCACATTCCAAAACACTTCCAAATCTCACAGGCAAATTGTTGTAATATTAAAGGAAACTGCGAGCATGGATAGCACCTTTAAATCTTTATATACGAGTACATGTATGTGTATGTGTGTGTATTTTGGAAGCACATTGTCGCGGCCCCCCATCCTGGTAATGATCCTGATATCGTTTTGACATTTTCGAACAGGTTAAATCGAAGTGGCTTGGTATCAGATCTACAAATCGAAATAAATATATAAAAATGTATAAAAAAACAAGGAAGATTTGCAGAAGTTCCTGTTCCGAATTCTATTCTCTCATATATATTTGATGTATTTTACAGGTTCTTCTGGCATAATATAATCTATAAATATTGCAATGCACTCGGAAAAGGGTATGCCAAAAGAATATGCTCAGCAAACCAATGTTTGGAAAATGAAAATTCTCAAACAGAAATTGCACTCACATACAAACAAATATACATCACACATACATATAGATCTGTGGTATTTTTTTGGTTTTTTTTTTCGAAAAGTTTGCCGCCATTTGCCCCGAACATTTTTCATAGGCGACAGTTTTGATTGCTTTGTGTGTGGATCGTGTGGATGTGGATGTGTAAATGTGCGGGGCGTTGCGGGGTGGCGGGATGGCGGGGGTGTGTGTGTGTGGGCGGGGAGATGTGGCAGTGCCAGTGGCAGGGACAGCTTGTGGCATCCACCACACACTCTGCACTCTGCTGTGTATGTGGGTGTTCGCTCGGTTCGGTTCGGTGTGGGTTTCAGGTTCAGGTTTTTCTCCCAGGAGAAGGAAACTTTGCTTGGATTTCATTTCATTTTATGTGCTTCGTGCTGCGTGGTTCTCGTTGCTTTTCTTTTATTTTTTGTGGTTTTTTCTTATTTGTAGGTGCCGTGCTGCTGGCCTGGCTGATTAACGACAATTCGTTTGGCTGATTTTTTATTGCCTTGCAACTGGCAGTGGCACATTCATTAGGCCGCGCTGTCGTAGGCGCGTGGCAGGCCGCATGGGGCCGCATGGGGCCGCAAGGCTCCACTCCACTCTTCTATCTGTGGGCCAGTAAATTTCATTAGCCCCTCTGAGCCGTTGTCTTTTTTTGTCTTCAACATTGCTGCCTGCCTCCTGGAGGGGTGCAGGAGGCGTATGTGTGTGTGTGTGTGTGTGTGGGTGGGTGGTGTATATAGGCCTCGGGCCCCCCCCTCTCCACAAGTGTGGGCGTGGCATAAATAGCCTGATTAAGCTGCCAGCAGTCGTAACCATGCAACGGCAACGGCAACGAGAAACGGCTCCATCAAAGTCCTCATCGCGAAAGGCAAGCGGCAGGGAGAAAGGGGGAGATGGGTGGGGTTTATACTACACCATATAGTAACATATATATATATATATATATATATATTGCGAAGGCAAATAATGCGTGCACATGTTCTCGAGGAGCAAAAACATATAGAGTGCGCTTCAGATTAACAAGAAAATGTTGCACAGACCTCGAGCCACTCACACTCACACACAATCCGTGCCACAATCCTCACAAGTTTCCTCTTCAGAATATGAATACTTGAGTCTTGAATTTATCGAATCCTCCCAATTTATCTCTTCCCATAGATATTTTCTAGGGAATTCCGTCTGTAGTCAGAACCGACTCTCAAGACATCCTTTGTTCATCAGTGCATGATTCAGACTATATCCTTAAACTCTCTGGGGAGAATCAAAGGGTGGCTCAATGGATAACCAGACTCTACAGATCTATAACATCTGAAAGACATGTCTACCCAACAGTTGGATAGCGTTTTCCAATAATCTAGACTCTAGAGCTTTAAAATAGCCATCATTTATAATTTCAAAGATTTGAAGTAACTTTCGACTGGTCCTCCCCATTAATGACCAAGCTATTGCGTTTCCTCCCATCGAAATGAATGGAAACGTGAACGTGGAAAGCCCACAAAGGGCGAGTAGTGTACATATGTATATTAATCACGAACCGCAAACAATACATCAAACATTCTAATCCCAAAATGAAACCAGTTTAAATCAATATAAATGTCAAGAGATCAAGAGATGAGAGTCGCAGGAGAATCGGAATGGGAATCGGAATGGGAACGAGGACAGACCAAACAGAAGCCCAAAAACCGATGAAAAACAGAAGCCCAAAACCAGAAGAATTATTGGCATAACTGCAAGAAAAAAGAAGAGAAAAAAGGGCCAGAAAAGTGGCCAGAATGGCTGTGGAATGGTTGGGAGGAAAGGATGGCAAGTGGCAAGTGGCATGCCATGGAAGGGAATTCAGATCGAGAGCAGATCACGGTTCGGTTCGGATCGGCTTGCATTTCTTTCTTTCTTTCATTAAAACGAGCCTCTGTTTAGGCCCGAAAGGATCAATGCAGCTGGCGGCCGGGGGAGGAACCGTCGAGAGGGCCAGCCCAGCGGAATGGATGGCTGAGGCACTGCCACAGGCACCGAGAGACCACCGTTGTGCGTGGCTTGATGATGATAATGGTTTACTTTTATACTTTTTGATGGTTTTATGATGCGGTTAAGCGCTCGAAACCGCAAAGTGGCCGCGCCGGGCCGGGCCGGGCCGAGCACACGACGCACCGCAGGCAAAGGACTAGGCAGGACCAAGGCAAGGCAGGCCAGAACGAGGACGACTACGACGACGACGACGACTAGCAGGCAAAGGACTTTCGCGTAAGCTGCACAAGTTTTTGGATAATGCCTCGACTTGAGTACCAGTACCTGCCTCTAGCCAGAGAAGGACAGGAGTCCTTCCTCGCAGCGTCCTCCGCACTCGCCCTCGCCCTCGCCTCGCGTGCGACATGGCTAAAGGATTAACCGCATGCCGTTGCCAGGACTTGGGACTTGGGACTTGGGACACGGACGTGGACGTGGACAGCGCTGCGGTTAGCAGGATAAAACGCCTTTAATCGTCTTCATTGTTGTCCTATAGCGCGGCGAAACAATACAAATGCGAGCGGGCGAGCGGGCGAAAGAGCCGGCGAGCCAGCCAGAATTTAATCTCGACCAAACGCACCACTCATCCTGACCCGGCCCGAACACCGCCCCGCCCCGACCCGACCCGACCCATGCCCTGTCCTGTGCTGTGGCTCAGGCTACCGGGCGTCTGACCTGAGAAGCTATAGATGAGCATCATGATCACGGGCTGAGCCGCAGATGAACCTGAGGACAAGTTACAACTTAAGGTGCCACAGAGCACCAGCGAGTGTGTGCTGGGGTTAAGGTTGAAGCACTGCCCAGGTACCCGGGAGCCCCGTGTGCCGCGAAAGCCCAAGAGACGAAGAGGCCAAGAGGCGTATTCCTTCATGTAAACTCAATCTTTTTCCGAAATAAGTTCTACAGCTATCAAATGAAATCGGATATCTGCAGAGATCGAAGATAAATGTTGAAAACATAATTGATACAGAATATAAACTAAAGTTAACCTACAGATAACACCCACTCAACACTGAAGTTCAATCTGAGGATGAGGCTGTAAGTGTTACCTTAACTTCGAGCAAAAGATTAAACCCACAGGACCTACCCATACCAAAATCTGACCTGCAGTCGACACAGGACGAACCTGACCTAACCTCAAGCTGAAGCTGAAGCTGAAGCTAAAGCCTGAACCTGAATCTGAATCTGAACCCTTTTTTTCTGAAGGTGATTATGAGTTTATGATGCGCTCTAGGATTTCACTGGAAAATGTTCCCTTGATGCTGATGCTGATGCTGATCCAACTACAATTTTCGGGCAGGCTGCTGTATCTGCCTCTGCCTCTGCCCCTGCCCCTGCTGCTGCCCCTGCTGCTGCTGCTGGCACTGCCGCTTCTCTCCGAGGGCAGCAGATGATGATGATGATAACATGGCCGATTATCAGGCGATTATCACGTTATCGATAATGAGATTTACGTTGGTTACCCCTCCGGAGAGAGCCAGAGAGAGAGAGCCAGAGAGAGAGACAGAGAGAGAGAGAGAGCTTGAGTAAAAGAGTTTTTGGGATTTGCCTTTTCGGTGGGGGAGTACGTGTACTCTACAGGGGCGGGTGGGTTTCAATTAAGTTATTCCCAATCCACTTGGCATCCCGGGGCAATCACGGAATCCAAGAATCAGAATCCGGAATCCGGAATCAAGAACGGTATCCGTAACGGAATCAGAATAGGAATCGGAATCAAAGTTTCCCATTCATTGCCTTTTTGGGGGAGGGTTGTTTCTGTGTTGTATTTGTTCTTCGGTTGTTTGGTTGTTCGGTTGTTGCTTGTGCAAATGATGTTGTAAGACCCTTAATCTGCCTCAGAGTTTGTGTATCCTAGACAACCCCATGCCCCATCCTGCGGGCCAAGCGGGCACCGGCACCGGCACCCCTTCTCCACCGTACACCTCCACCTGCTGTTTTGATCGTTTGCTGGCATTTAAGCGATAACTCTCGTAGGCATGTACGTACGATTTCTACCCATTTCTTCGATCATCTTCAGCATCAGACCATCGAGGTCTCTGGGGTACACAAGCAGACAAATTGACAAGTCAGGAAATGAAGCATGACATTGCACTGTCCCACAGAGAGCCAGAGCCAGAGCCGCAGCCAGAGTCGGAGAGCCAGAGCCAGAGCCAGAGCAGCCGAGCTGCAACAAGCCGAAACCGGACTTGAAGTCGCTTTAACCACGCTTCGACTTTGAGTTCGGGTCCACAAACATTTCAGTGATTGACACACGGCCAAGGGGCAGGGGCTGGGGCAGGGGCAGCGGCAGGGGCAAAGGCGGTGCCATCGGTGCCACATTTAGAGCAGGCATCGGCATCCGAATGGAGGCAAACCGGCAACGGCAGCTAACCAAACTAATTTGTGGCAAGATCATGCCAGAGATATAGTCATACATATCACAGCAAGCCATCTCCGAGTCTCTGCAGGCCACAGGCCACAGGCAACAGCTCCAGGTCTCATCTCTCTGATCTCTGAGTCGCGCAGTCAAGTTCTCAGCGGAGCGGAGTGGAGTGGAGTGGAGGATTGTGGGACTGGGGGGACTGGGGGGACTGGAGACTGCGGACTGCGGACTGGGGCAGCTCAAGCAGAAGCTGCGGGAATGAAAACACATCGACTGTCTGTCAGTCGGTCAGTCAGTCAGTCATATTCTGCACTGCCAGAAATCCCCAGAAAAGTACAAAGCTTTAAAAAAATATTTAAAATAGATTAAAAAAAAAAACAAACACCTTTACAAGAACTTTTTTTTTTTTTTTACAGATTCTACCATTCTATTGAAGTTTTTATTCGCAAATATGCACCGGAAAATGGGATATATTAAAAGAAAATTGCAATTAAGTCATAGAAATTTAAATACACTATTTTTGAGAATATTTTTATTTTTGTTTTTTATTTTATGAGCATAGAAGAAATATATACAATATTAAATCTAAGAGGTTGGAGTGAGACTTTTGAGAATATTTGTGTATCCTTTATAAGGATTTCGTACCAAGAAACTTGTGGATGCCATGAGGATTATTCAATAAGATCCTAAAAGACAGATGGAAACCCATGCAAAAACTGTTTAAGGACTTGTATATTCCATTTATTACAGGTATTATATGGCTGTATATTGAACAATTGGCATCCCCAAAGGCAATGTTTATTTGCTGTGCGGGAGCACTCCTTACCGTTTTTTCTTCGAGTGCACCATGGGGGCTTAGTATATAGTTTATATAGCTATATACTTTGTCTAAGCATCGGGCAGATCACCAGCAGCGCACGCTGAAATAAATCAACTGCTGGCTGCCTCGCTCTGAGCTCCGAGCTCTGGGGAGAGCCCACGGCCAGTGGCCAGTGGCTAGCGGTCAGCGGTCGTCGGTTTGGAAAATACGAGTACGGCCACGGCTACGGCTATGGCTACGGCTATGGGTATGTATGAAAAAAAACAAAAACCAAAAAAGATGAAGAAAGAAAAAAATTAGTTTCATCAAGGCAGGATTAGTGTCAGAAACGTGTTAAATGGACTGAAGGGTATATGATGAACGGTCGTCGTCGTCGTCATCGTCGTCTGTATCTGCGTCTTGGAGCTGGAGTTGGAGTTGGAGTTGGAATTGGGATAGGTGGGGTGAGATGGGGGGGGGACGAGATGGTTATATGCAGATTGAGAGCTGGCAGATGGAGTGGAGTGGAGAGGAGAGGAGGGGAGAGACTGTCGATCAAGCGGCGAGAGACATGAGACAATCTCCTCGAAAACTGATTTATTTTTTGTGGGTTTTCCCTGTGCGCGCGTTTTCTTCTTTCAGTCTACATTTATTAATGAAAATCATTCTTTCTTTTTTTCGTTTTTTTCGGAGAAGGAAATCTTAATTGTTGCACGCTTCGCTGGAGATTCTCATGGGCGTTTTTTTTGTTTTTTTTTGTTTTTTTTCAGGTCTTTTGCCTTCTCTCAGGTTCATTTGAGATGCGCAAAAATGTTTTATGATTACGATGCGGTTGGGTGGAGATCATAAATTTGCCGCTGATTTGCAGCTCATCATCGAGTGCCGGGGGGTGCTGGATGCTGCTGCCGCTACTCAACAGGTTGTAATGTCCATCGATCCAGCCGTCGCAGCCATATATCAATCCCCACACCCCACACCCACCTTATCAACTGCCATTTGATGGG
The DNA here is from genome assembly GCA_963969585.1 of Drosophila helvetica. NCBI lineage: Eukaryota > Metazoa > Arthropoda > Insecta > Diptera > Drosophilidae > Drosophila > Drosophila helvetica. The sequence goes on along the minus strand of OZ018401.1, from coordinate 18,453,408 downwards.
CCACTCACTTTCACGGCTGCAATTCAATCGTCAGAATCCATGCGATACTTATGGATACATTTGGGTGTACAAATGGGAAAGCAGTGGTTGGAAAATGCCCGAAGAGCCTCCACAAGTACTTGCAATCTTAGGCCAAACAAATTTTGATGGGAAATTACTTTTTCCCAGTAGCTTTTCCGCTACTAATCTGGGCTCCATCCTGGCGCTTGAGCTGGAGCTGGAGCTGAACCTGAACCTGGAGTGTATGTAAATACCTTTGATTCAACGACTCCCTGCAGCAGAGGGATGAGTCCCAAGACTTCCATCTACCATTAACTGTTGGTTAAAGTTGCTTAAAGAACACACACACACACACGCACGCACACATGGATGAATGAAAAATGCATAAGCGAATGGGGAAAATGAGCCAAAGAGCAGGCGAACGGGTAGGGCAGCAGCAGTGTGTGTGTGTGTGAGTGGTGTATTGGTGTGAGCTTAAAACCGGAAAAGTGGAAATTGGCAAGCTAGCGAGGCAGACAGGCCACAAGCGCTAGTCCTCAACGATGATGAGGGTTGGGGGGTGTAGGGTGGAGGGTGGGGGATGGGGTAGGTGCTGGCTAGGGTTTCTCTCTGTTTTAAAGTGCTACATTTTCTGGCTAAAACTTCAACCTGCGAGTGCACTGTCCTACAGGGCATTAGGAAACCCTTGAATGCAATTTAAACTTTAAAGTACTCTTCATCCTTCAAGTATTTCCAGTTGGAACACCGATTATTATATTGTATTTTCAATTTATTGTTCGTCTAATGTTCATCTTTATAGCGATTTAAGTAGCGACAATGGAGCACCCCTTTGGCTTATTGGCCATCACAAAGAGCCAACATCCAAAACAATACTTGATTCGATGGCTCTTTAAAGTATTTAAAACCATTCAAATATTCATATATGGCAGCCAAACAGAACCATATTCAGCTCAAAAATATAGACAACAAAATTAAACAAAAAGACTACAAAGATGTATATTCTAAATACCACTATCCCATATATAGTATGTACATTTCTAGTTTTTAGACTGTATTCCCCGACCCCTCGATCGATCAGTCAGTCAGTCACATTGTTTTCAATTTATATTTGCTCAAACTTTAAAAGTAAAACAATTAAATCTCCACAATGTTTGATGTCTCTGAAGTAATCCTAATCGCTCTGGGCATTATTGCCATACCGATTGCCTTCATGGTGCACCAGAAGCTGGTCTCGGAGCAGGACGAAGCCTCCCTGGGGAACCCGATGAAGACTCAATCGAAATCAGATCAAGAGGCCCCTTGAAGATGTTGGATACCGTACCTGGAATATCATACTATATTAAACGGATATTCGTGAATATAATTTGGGGCATTTGTTTGTTGGGGAGGGTATTCCATATTCGCCTATAGTCCCGCTTGCTCTACTCTTCGGCTCTTTTACAATTTTCTTGTATTTCAGTTGGTGGCAGAGAGCGAGAGAGGGAGGGGTACAGACACAAAGTATTTTCACCTTTTCCGCTGTGATGCATTCAATTAAAAACTCGGTCAACCCTCCCGTCATGCCCGTCATGCCCTACCCCTAGCTGTTTTCCCGTTCTGTTTTCCCTCTCCTTTTCCACTCTTTGTTTCGCGTTAATTGCGCCTCTTTGCACACTCTGAATACCAGAGCAGCCGAAGAAGCCGGAGAAGCAGGAGAAGCCGGAGAAGCAGGAGCATAGTGCCGTAGTGCTCCTATCTGCCATCTAGCATCTAGCATCTCCTCCTTCGGGTAACCCGATGTGCAAATATCTGTCGTGAAAAAAGGAGCAACGTTGCCTGGCTTCGGGCCAGGATTTAGGGGCAGGAAGGGGTCCTGCCTGTGCTGTGCAATTATTTGGCAATTACTTTGAGGTCTACCTTCCTTTGCTTTCCTTTCCGCCTTGCTCATTTTTCCGCAATCGGTCGATCGATCGATCAGTCCATACCATTTCCCATTTTCCTGTCCACACCTCCCTTTTATCGCTCGATCGCTCACTCGAGGGCTGCCGGCGGGGAGTTACGTGTTGACAGGACTGCCGCTCCTCTGCGGCAGCCCGGCCACAGGGAAAGCGGCATGTTTTTGGCATTCCGTGCAACAATGTTGCAAGCGACCGTAAAAAATTGCAAGAACTTGCAGAAGAATCCAAAGAATCTCTGTGGCGGCACTCGCTTACTGGCGGACTGCTTTGGCATTTAATTAATGCAATTAGACGGACAGCAAGCATTCGAAACATTCTAGAAGCGGACACCAACGGGGAATGGATGCTGCATGCTGCAGGAGCAGGCGGTGGCAGGCGGAGCAGGCGGAGCAGGCGGTGGCAGGAGCAGTGCAGAAGTTGGGGTGGATGGCTGTGCAAAAACTGAAGCACCTGGAAGAGTCGATGAAGATACGGTCTAACTTCCCTATAACGAATCGCAAGGGGACAAAAAAAAACAATTCGGTATGGGAAAAATTCGTTATATAATATTCGTAAAATGAAACTGTTTTTGAGTTTATTTTACTTTAAGATAATTAGTATTTTAGTGTGGGAGGAGCACATTTATAGTTCGGGACTTCCCCAGATACATTTAAACCTTTGTTTTGGTAGGAAAGAAAATCAATTCGTTATAGCGAGATCGAAAACTTATGAGAATTCGAGTTACGGGCGTGGAAAAAATTCGCTAAAAGGAAAACCAAAATTCGTTATACGGAGATCAAAGCGTATTGAAAATTCAACGAAAATGCAGTGTACCGGAAATAAATTCGGTATATGTATATGTAGAAGACTTCGTTATTGGGAAGTTCGTTATAGAGAAGTTGGACTGTATGTATTTTCGATATTGAGTAATCAACTTCATGGATGCACTCCATCTGTGCGATGGAAAACGGGTGTTTTATGCCCTACTTAATGGATACTTGGAATCAATTTTACAGCACATTTTTACAAGCAAAAAATGATATATGATATAGGTATAGGATATGCTCCATGCAATTACCATCTCTCTCTCTCTCTCTCTCTCTCTCGCTCGCGCTCTCCACCCCCTTCAAGACCCCGCCCACAAGGCAGGAGAGGCAGGAGGCGGGAGGCGGGAGGCAGTGGCAGTGGCTGAGACGACGCATTCGCTGTGCAACACCATGATTTAATCACCGCCATAAGATTGTCCATAAAACGCGCCCAAAATAAAGAAAGAAAGAAGAGAAAAAGAATACAAAAAGAAGAAAAAAGAAGAAGCAGAAGCAGACGAACGCAGAAAGCAGAAGCCAAAGCAGAAGCAGAATGGCATCGCTTCGTCCCCGTCCCCCCTCCACCCGAGCCGTCGTCCACCATTCCTGCCCACAAAAGCCAACAAAAACAACAACAACAAAGAGAGAAGCGGTAACAAAAGAGTGCTACGATGCTGGAGAGGGGGTGTGCGCGAGTAGAAGGAAGGGGGGAGAGTCATCGTGGTCCCCATCCTCTCTTGGGGATGCACGAATCGGTAGCCTAATCCCCTGTTGTACGACTAATAACATTGTTACGATTAATGCTGCTTCTTTTTCTTTCTTTCGCTCCCTCTCCCTCGCTCACTCACTCTGCACTGCAGCATCTGCAGGGTATATTGCACACAAGGTGAGGCACTGACGGCTCCAACCAACTGCTAAACTCCATGCTGCCTCGATTGCATTGCATAAATTGAATACACTCTCTCTGTGTCGCAGAGAGCAACTGTGTCAGCTCTCTCCTCAGCTTTTGTCGCTGCCTTACTCTCTCTTGAATATACCTTGAGCTTTGGCTACCGCTTCTGCTGCTGGTGGTGGTGCTGCTGCTGCTTCTGCTCCCGCTGCTGCTGTTGTTGTCGATTTTTCAGACTCTTCTTCGCTGTGGCTCTCTTATTTATTTATGTCTTTTGCCTCTTGCGTCTTTTGGGGGGCTTTTCTTATAAGAATTGGTCAGCCAGCCCCAGCGTCAGCATCATGCGGCAGCCCCTCCTCTTAGGCACCGGCTAAACGAATCAGCAGCAAATTAAATGTACAAAAAATAAATCTATTATAAAACAAAATTAAAGAGAGAGCTGCTCCTTTCTAACAATATATTACTTTATTTTGGATAAATCGAGTGATCTAAAGTCAGCGTTTGGTTAGTATATAATTTACTGCTAATGTTCAAATGAATAAATAAAAATTCACCGAGTGCTAATATTAAAGAGTCGAATAATTGAGTCCAAAAGCGTCTGCTGCTGTCTCGTTTAGCCAGTACTTAATGGCTGCACACCATAGTCCACACTCCCCCCTCCCCCTCCCCCACCCACTCCACCCATGGAGCTGCTGCTGTCGCTCCACACAGAGTTCCACAAAAACAAAATCAAGTTTCCAAGTGAGGGAGAGAGATGGAGGAGCGCAGGGCAGAGTCGTTGCCGAACGACTCTTTGACTCTTCGGTTTCGGTTTCGCTTCGGTTTTTATTTCTGTGGATACCCTTGCCGAGGAAGCTATGATTTTAAGCATAGATATGGTAGGGGCTTTCGATCAGTCCATATAGTTCATTCTGTTGCATTGAAAAACTCTCAGGATCGAGCATACCTCGCTGGAAAGAGATCACAATGCCCTCTGATATCTTCCATTAGTGGTTCCGAAAGGGTATCTTCATCATCGGCTTGAGCTTCCTTCCTGCTGGCTGGCTGGCTGGCTGGCTGGCTGCTTCTTTATCTTGAAAAGAATTCGTTTGATATTAGCGCGCCTGTATCGCCCTGTGCTGCTTCATATATCAAAAATTATTATGACGATTTTATGCGTTCGAAATGTCGTCTCATTATTAAACAAAAAACCAAAGCAAAAAGAAGAACGCGAAGAGGAGCAGCACCAGAAGAGGGCACCGTTTTGTAGAGAAACAGAAACAGAAACAGAAACAGAGAAAGATACGTATACATATGTACAGACACAGGGATCGTTTCCCAGCAGCTTCTTTTGTATTATTATTATTAAATTTTGAATTTTTTTCTTCTTGTTTGCATAGAAAAACTGTCGAGCAGAGCGAGAAAAGAGAGAGAGCAGCCGGACGGGGCTGGAGAAAGAACAAAAATTAAACAAAATTAATTATGCATATATGGATGCCACGAACATATGGCCAAGACAAGCCAGCCAATTTGTAGGCCCACTGCCAAAAAAAAACCAAAAAACTACAACAAATGGCGAGAAAATAAGGCTATCGTTGAGGTCTCAAGCTGTGGATACCCATACCGTAGAGATCCCATATTAGAAGAAAGAAAGAGTGGCAACGAGGTCCAAAGCCTTGAGCGATCGTTTTTTATGGGTTTTCTATGCGAATTTATGTGGGAAACCTATCAGACTTATTTGCATGATTTTAGCACAGATGATGATATATTTTCGGAGAGAATACCAAAGTTTCTGTAAGATTTCGCTTTTGACCACAAAATTTCCTGCTGAATATGACAGATAATTCTAGATATTCCTAAATAATATAATGGACTCCGTAGGTGGCAAACATCTGCGCAGAATTGGAATACCCTCGGCAGAGGACAGGGCAACAACATTGTTACGATTTTTATTCGATTTCATACATACATATATCTCTTTTTATTGGTTTCCATGCAACCCAACAACCCAACAAAAAAAAAACCAAAACCTAAAAAAAAGAAAACTTAAAATTTTCAGCTTCAATCGTTTTTATTTTTTTTATTATTATTACTATTTTTCTTCATCTTTTTTTAAAGATTTTTTTTTTTTTTTTGTGGTAGAGCGGATCGCTTTTTGTGTGTCTGTGTTGACGTCATAAAAATTTCCTTTAGAGCCACACACCGGAAATGCCTACACAATGCCACAGTCAAACACAACGGCGAACAGATACAGATACAAAGATACAAAAGAAAGATACTCTTGTATGTAGATATGTGGATACGGATTTTGTGTTATTGTTGGAAATTGGAATTTCGAATTGAAATTTTCCCCCTGTTATTTACAGTTGAACGTATTGAGAGGCACAAATAGAGATGAGATGCAGACAGACAGACAGACAGACAGAGAGAGAGAGAAACACACGCGGCGTATGCGCAATTTTTGTGCATTTTTTCAGGGGGTTCCGTTACGAAAGAGTGTGAAAAGATTTCCCCTTGTTCTCTTTTTTTCTGGCAAAAGAAAAACGAAATATGCAACTCGTTACGGATTTTACCCAACTGATTTGCATTACGTTAAAGTGTTGCGTGAAAATGTTATGCCTCACATGGCGGTGTCCTGCAGCCGTCCTTCTCTCTTATGTAATGTTCTGTGGTACATTATATGAAGTTAAACAGAGAGAGAGAGAGCTTAAAAGTTAGAGCAACGGATTCGTTGTGCTTTACGGGAATTGGCAGCACCATTCGGGCAGGCGAGCCAATGGGTAGCACTGGCCACAGAAGGTGCTCGAGTCGTGTCCACATAGCAGAAATCCCATTCACAAGGGAAAACTCGCAACCAGCTAACAGATAAATACTCCGAAGAAATATGCAATTGAACATTTTCGATTGAATGCCTTCCGAACACGTAAAGTCTTCGAACGGCAGCATTTGGATTGGGATTTGGGTGTCGCTGTCGCTTCAACCTTAACTTCATTCGACAAAAAGCAGACAAAGGAAAACTCCCAAAATAGTGGGCCGAAGCTGAAGATACGCTGCAGATGGTAGAGTAGTCAGATTTCTACAGTTTGTTCGATACTCCTCCAGTGGCTAGCAAAAACAAGGCTCTCGAGGTTCTTCGATATACACTTTACGGATGGGGCTACATTCTCGGATTCCCAGTGTCAAAGTCATAGTACCCCCTGCGAGGGCATAATGAGCATTGTCAATCAACATTTTCCACCGTCTTTCGCTGGTCTTACGGCCCAATGCTGACAAAACACCAACAAACCCAACAATAGAGAGTGAACAGATTGCCTTAGCGGACAGAGACAAAGACAGAGACAGAGAGGGAGAGCGAGAGCGAGAGAGCTAAGACTCTGGGCCTCCAGATTGGGCCAGAGCCAGGGCCAGGTTAAATCAAATCAAAATGTTGTCTCCCTTTGGGCGGGGGGCGCATTTTCCCATGTTCGCTGGAAGGCAAAGGGGTTCTGGTTCGCTCGGAGAAAAGAATATTATTTGTTGGGTTCCAGGAATGCAGAGGGCGAGAACGAACGAACGAACGAACGGTTCTTTCTACAGACTTACAGCAGTTTATCTGCAACGACAATAACAACAACAACGCTCTTCAACATTTTGTGGCATGGTTGTTGTGCAACCTTTTTTGATTGACACTGCGACGCACTCTCGTATGTGTGCAGATTGAAGGCCTGCCTGCCTGCCTGCCTGTCTGTCTTCGAAACCAAATTTGTTTTCCAGCAGCCTACGCAGCAACTACACTGAGAGAAAGATGGATGGAAAGTGAAAACAGAAAGGAGATACATCCAACTAGACGGAGAGAACGTACTACCCAAGGTACATACATAAATGTCAATTGTAATATGTACATATGTAATTCCTACATACATATATGTACAGTACATTATGTCTTCCAGTGCAGCATTCTTCATTAGAAATCCTTTGCTCCTGCTCCTCCCCATCTCTTCCTCTTTTCCATTTTATCTCTCTATTAATCGAAAATTCTTTGTATTATATTTGATTAATATTCTATTTTCTAATATGCATATACTCGTATTGGGACATTGAAGCGACCGAGATGCTCTGCCGCATGACGCGGCATAAAATCGATCCATAGATCCTTAAATATGTTTCCCTTTCATAGGCACACGTTTCTCTCAGTGGACGGGCGAGCGATACATATGAGAAAGTAATTGTTTTGCTCGAGTTGAAATTGATTTTTACTTTCTTTCATCAGGGGCCGACACTACCTGTCCGTCTGTCTGTCTGTCGGTCCTCAATCCTCATCAGCATCCTCGGATTCGGATTCGGATTCCTCGGACTCCTCCACACATGCCCATGCACATGCACATCCATTGGTCTTGCCCTTTGTTCTCCCTTGTTTAACCTTTCAATTTTCTTGAGAGAGAGGAACGAAGGAACGATCCGATACGATCCGATACGATCCGATACGATCCGTTGCTACAAGTTGCTGCAACTCCTGAGCCTACCTCCCTCTCTTTCCCACCCCCACCCTCTTGGCGGCTACCTCTCTTTCCCTTCACTCCTGACCGTCTACGTCTATCATTCTACCATTCCACCATTCCACCATTCAATCAGTGTGTGAATTGGCCTACTGTTTGAGAGCGGTAGAGAGATGATGTCTTCATTCTTTTGCCATGTTGATCATTGCCGGGATAATCCTTCCCTTTTTGTTCTTTTCTTTATTTTTTCTCTCTCTCTCTCTCTCTCTCTCTCTTTCTCTGCTGCTCTCTTTCTCTTGTTCGTTTTTAAGCTGCAGCCTCAGCTTCTTCCTGAAATTGGGTCTGTCTGCCATTGGGTGCCCAGGCGTCTCACAGTCTGCCTTCTCTGCGGCCGACCCTTTTCTCTATGATGTCCAAACAATGCAATCGTTGAAAGCGACTTTGGCATATTGAGATGAATTGTTGTCGCTGATCCTCCGCTCCCTCTCTCTCTCTCTCTCTCTCTCTCTTATTCTCTCTCCTCTGGATCTTTGAGAAATGTTTCGCCTTCAGATCGAATTTCCTCCCTGCGATCCGCATCGCCCAATTAGCCTAAACAACGCCAGAAAACGCCCTTTTTTCTTTGGGTAATTCGAGATCAAGATCGAGATTTAGTCTGGGGCGTGGCAGCGGGGGCTGATCAGAGGTCAAAGATCAGTTGGTTGATTGGCATGACTTTCGGCACATTAGCCATACAATTAGCCATGTTCCTAGGCCTGGGGCATGGGGGGATCTCTGGAATATCTTCTCGCGTGTCGTGCAGCAGCTCCCCTCGGCTGCTCCATGGGAAAAAGTCCGATATTTTGGCATAAACTCTAAATATAAAGATGGCAACTTGAAATTTGGGAATACGACTTTGAGAAGAAGAGCAAAATATTAATATAAAATCGAATTATAAAGATAGAGACTTTATATAGAGACAGAGAATTTGTAATTATCTTCATGTTCTTCACGTTTTTCATTCGAACGGGAAAAAGGATTGTCAACCCCTGATTCTAGACGGGTTAGTTAATAACCTTTGGACAAAACTCTCGTACTTGTGCTAAACTAATTTTTAGCTGGAAATACACAAAGACAACCCATTGGACAATTGCACAATAAAATACCAATAACTAAAAATCTCTACTAATACCGTTTTTTAAATGCCTTCTTTAACTTTATCCATATTTACACCTTTATGTAATGCCAACAAAACAAACCAAATTCGCTCTGAAAGTCGTGGCAGCTGACTTTGAGCGCGCTTCAAACATTAAGGGTACTCCCAAAAAACCTATAAAAATTATTTTTGTTTACTTTGGAGTCTGAAGATTAAGGAAACCAAAAAAATGGTTTATTTTTGCAAAAACATCGGACTATTTCCCCATTTTTCTTCAGTGTAACATTTTCCCCGTTGCCCGATAACTTGATCTATTTCGGGAGTTTTATTCGCGGAATGCTGCAACCCGCTGACGTCATGCGATTACACGTGGCAAGTCTTACTTACGCCACAAAATTCGCAAAGGACGAATGTCTATCTATCGTTAGACCCCTGCAGAAACGGCTGCTGCCAATTGCAGCAATTGTGTGGGAAATTGCAGAAATACATATTTTCAGAGAGCGGAAAAGCATTAACGCGCCATGGACAGCCATGGAGGCGATGCTCAAGAACTTAGCCGGTTAATGGGGCTAAAAATAATTCATAATTAGCATTTAATTGGGGGGGACCCAGCTATTTTCGACTTTCGATTGGAAAATGTGCGCGTATGGGCTGTAATCCGCCGCAGATTTGATGGGTCCTTGGGCCCACTTTGGACCATGATAATTGGCGTGAATTCTATTTTCTATATATAAGTATGTAGTGCTCCTTCCCACTCCATCTGCCACACACACACACATATGTATGTATCGGTGGGCATTGGGGGGGGGGGGCATCCTTCCATCATTCCACTTAAGGAAAAGTTATGTTCCAGCTACCGAAATGTACATTCTCTCTGTGGAGTTTTTCGGGGGCATGGGGCTTTGGCTGGGGTTGGGGCTGGTGCTGGGGCCGCACCTACTGACCGAGGCATGCAACGCGTAGCCCGTAGCCCGTAACCCGCCACCGAGATGCGTGCGTGCCCCTGCCCCATCGAAACCATCCATTGGCTGATTGACCCAGCTTAGTCAAGGCGTTGTCATTGTTGTTTCGGCCTCTCAGATGTTGCAGTTGTCGTTCTTCTTGGGTCTTGGGCCTGCCTCCTGCCTCCTGCCTCCTCTGCCTCTGCCTTTCATGTTGTCACCGCAGCGCAGAAGTGAAAAGAAAACCAAAAACCAGAAGCGTAACGAAACAGATCGAACCCAAAAAAAAAACACAACACAACACACACACACACCGAACAAAACTGAAAAATCTCAACAAAAAAAAACTGAAAAAAACAGAAAAAACAGAAAAAATAACCGAAGCTCTGGCACACGAGCAGCTCTCGTAATTAGAACGGGGGAGGGACCTGTGTGTGTGCCAGGGGTCTCTGGATTTTTTTCTGTTTTTTTCTCCAGATATCATAACCGAAAGATCTAGAGCCCCCGCCCGGAGTCCGCGACTCTGGGACTCCAATTGTGGTCGCTGTTGTTGATTTTTGGGCGTGTTGCCCCGAACAAATTTGTTAAGAGCTCCAACTGAGCGGGCGGCTCCTTTTTAGTGCGCGCAGATCCCCAATACCCATACCCCTACCGATACCCATATCCATCCGTCCTTGCACCTTTGCCACCATATGCCTTCTTCCTTTTCTTTTCTTTTTGTTGTGTCGGCTACCCTGGCATGGGGCATGCTCCTTTTGGTCAAAAGAAGGAGACTTCAGTTAAAGTCTGTTCCTTTTTTGGTCAGTTTTTGAAGGCACAAAGCATTCGATTTCTCGATTAGGGATCCATTCGTGTGAGATATCTATCCATCTATAATTTATCAAGATTATTCCGATGGAAAGTTTCGATACCACAAAATCGCATAGTAATGGGCATTCCAGGCCTCGACTATCCTTGCTTATTCTGCCAATTTTTGTGGTATGCAAATTGTCTTTGTTGCAGCGAGGAGGGGGTGGGGGCAGCTGGAATGTGCATAAATTTAGCGAGTGTATTTGCCGAAGCAGCAGCTCCCATAAAATTATGAGCAACTGCACTGCGGCGGACACAAGACAGGTAGAGGTAGAGGCAGAGGCAGTGCCCCAAGTGGCCAGTGGCAGTGGCAGTGGCAGTGACTGGGTCCCCCGTGGCAGCTCCATCACCCATCCACAGATCCACCGATCCACCGATCCACCACACATTCGCATTCAATAAAGGGACTCCCAGAGACACTCACAAACAGGGATACGTGGATGAACGGGCCACGGACATGCTTTCGCATTCTCTCAAATTATATATGCGATCATTAAATGTCTTCGACAAAAATGAGCATAAAAATCGCACGCGGACCCAAATGAAAATAAATTAAAGCAAACCCAAAGCAAGAAAAAAGAAAAATAAAATGAAAATGAAACGGGAAGAGAGGAGAGGAGAGGAGAGGAGAGGAGAGGAGAGGAGAGGAGAGGAGAAGAGGATTGTTGTGCAAAAGAGTACGAAGCATGGTATACCCTTTCAAGGAGGAGTAGATTTTCCACAGCCAATATATGCCACAATTATGCCTTCTCCTGCATTCCACATACCCTTCATAATCCCCATTTACATTTCTTCAATTAAATTCGTGATTGTTTCATTATATTTGTTCTATTTTATTTATATTCTCGTTCCCCTTTGCCTGCTGTCGTCACTGGACCCTGCCCCCGAATTGGGACTGCTAGGTGTGTCCGTCTGTGATCTGGAATTGGTATTGGAAGTGGAAGCGGGATCGGGATTGGGACCCACATCAGGGCAGCAGCCATTATCTAGCTGTCCTATGAGTCATCCGCTGGCCAACTCATTTGCTTGATTCCGATCCGGCTGCTGGACTCCTCTGAGTTCCCTGGACTCTGAATCCGATTCTCTTTGGGGGCTATACTCGTACCTGTGTGGCTCTCGATCGGCTTGATCTGCATTCGGGCATTCAAAAGCAAATAAGTCACGTGAATAAGATTTCTCGCATAATAAATTATGGAAGCCAGCCAGCCAGCCAGCCAGCCGCCTGCCTGCTGCCTGCCTGCCTCCTGCCTGTTTTTCTGTGCAGCTTAAGAATGCGCTTCTGTGCAGCACAGAACCGAAATCAAAAAAAAAATACACACAGATACGTCGGGGGGGGGACCAGAATCCAAGAGTGGGGCAACATTATTGTGACCCGTAAATGATACAAAAATTGTGTGTCATTAATAAGCGGCACAGCATGGCATCCACAGAGAGAGCGAGAGAGAGAGAGAGAGGGAGAGAGAGAGCAAGAGAGAGAGAGAGACACTTGCTACACGCGAGCCCCACTGCGTGATGGAGACTGCAGACAGCCCGGTACCAGCGACCGGTTGCAGTTTCTACTTCTGTGCACAACACATTCCCCCCTCCCCCTCCCCCTCCCGACCGACCCCCTCGGAAGAGAGAGAAGACAGACCCCAGGGTGGTCGGTGGTCGGTGGCACGGTCGCCCTTAACTTGGCCAGAACAGCGGCCAGTAGTCGGGGGCTGCTGCTGAATCTGTTTGCCTTCTGTTTGATTGATTTGCCCCAATAGGCAGGGCTGGGCAGCGGCGGAGGGGGAGGGGCAGGTCCAGGGGAGGTCGGTCGGTAGTCCATGCTTAATGATTTGTTTAATCCCTAATCAGAGGTCACTCCCAGGGGGAGGGCGGCAATAGAACAAGACTCTTTTTGCTTTGAATTTCTTTTCATGGGAAAATATTTCCATTTGATGGGAAATCCATAAATTAATAAAAAACACGCACTAGGGTGTATGTGTCTGTGTGTATGGGGGGGGGGGGGATACACACTATACACAAATAATAGGTACGTGGGCATCGTGCTAGTTTGATATTATATATCTCGAATGTTTTTAAATGCAAGGCTGCCAATTGTTTATATTTGAATGGGTTACAGTATTGCCAGGCATTTAAATCAAAAATGAAAGTAGGGAACCCTCTGTACTCCATGGCAAGCTTTAATTTGTGTTGGATAGTCAAAATAACAAGTACACTGGTGTTATTTACAAATTTTAAAGGACTTGATCAGGATTTGGTCAAAGGTTTGTTGGTTTTTATTGGATATTCCGTATTTGGGTGAATGAGAGTTGAAAACAATTCTTTAGATGGTCCGGAAAATGCACTGCACTGCTGAAGAAGAGAAGGTTGCCATGAATCTTCAAAATGAAGGGAAAAGTCTTCGGAAAAGGGCGAAAATTCTTGCAAGATGGGAAAGAAAAAAACTTCTGAAGCAAAGGATCTGTTCATGTCTGCCAAGGCCATTTCCTCTCAAATTGGCAATGAAATATCATCTCGGACGGTTCGACGACCAACGGTTCAATATACAAACTTATCAGGATGTACATATAGCCCAAAAAATTCCATTACTCCGAGGAAATGATGCAAAAGTTTTCCGAAAATTATATTGCAGGGTCAGTCCATATGGCCATATACATATATGTATATAATAACCTTGTCAATTATTCCGGAATTCTCAGCCTGTATACCTTACCCCAAAAACAACTCAAAAATGATTTATTTTTGATTTATTCATCGACTATTTACACTACTCAACAAAATTTAATTATTTATCACCGCTTTGTCCTAAAATGACTTTTTCTGATAGATTTGGGGATTTAAAAATTGTTCAGAAATTATGGTTTTTTTTAATGCGTATTTTTTTATTTAAGAAAGTTTTTGAAATCTGGTATTATTTGTTAATGCTTTTTTCAGAGCTAGTGCTTCTTTTTTTTACATTACTTAAATATCTTACATCTGGTTATATAAAACTTTTCAATTCTCAAAAGCTGATAAATGCAGCTAAAATCGGGCCAAACACTTTATAGCTGCAGCTTACCGTCTCGAAGATATTGGGCTTTAAATCTCATTTTTGATATTTTTGTAGTATTTGTTTCGCTTTATTTTATTTATATTTTTTGTACATGTTCTATGGAGGCTTTTCCTATGAAATTCATGAACTTTGAACGTACACACACACATATACTCTTTGGCATTTCCGTAGGTAAAGATTCTTATAATTTCCTTTAGAAAATAAATATTCTTGTATGTCTGCCATACCATAGCCCAGAAAAGTCTTCAAGGTATTGGACATCCTCTTATGTTTTCCCGGATGATTTCCATTTCAGGCCCCTGTTGCAGGCCCAATATATTCCCTGAGATCCTTTCAAACTTCCAACTCGGGGACCACCCACCTGTAAGTGCTCCCCTCATTCCAGCTTTGCCCTGCTGCCCTGCCCTGCTCTCAGCCCATCATCAAAGACGGTCCAATATCCGGTCAACTTCCGCAGTTCCCCCCGCCCTCCCCACACTCCCACTCTTCCTGCACTCCGGCACTCCTGTACTCATCTTCATCAATCTCATTGTCATTGTCCTGCCAGTGCAGTGGCCGGCCGAAAGTGTCATCGAGTGTTTTATTTTTTTGCGCAAAGAGTCGGAACATTTCCTCAAGTTGCGACCGCACAGTAGCTGGAAAATGGAGAAGAATGAAAGTCTGCTACCGGATTTGGACTCTGATTCGGGCCCACGGACTCACGGACTCACATACTCCCGGATTCCCAGAGGAACAAAGACCAAGGCGGTCCAGAGGCGATAACTTCCTGTTTCCCTTGCAGCAGGTCTCTCGCCGGTCTCGTCGCCCTTTGGGCCATTGTCTGGGCCCTGCCTTGATAATTGGTTGGTAATGGCTAATTTATGAGGCCCAAAAAGGGAAGACGGTAGTGTGGAACAGTTGTCACAGAGACAGAGAGAGAGAGAGAGAGATGGCCATTGTCCAGGGCTATGGTGCACCTGATTCGGGGCCCATCTCGAGGCGATGTGAGTGACCTTTGACACAGCACCGAGGGAGCAGTAGCCAAGCAGCTCGAAGACCGATTGAAGACCAGTTGCAGCCGCGCAATTGTCCACAGTTGACAGCGGGGCCATAAATTACGACCCATAATGAATTGATCGCCACTTTCGATCCCGCTTCGATCCCACTTCGATCCCGCTTCGATCTCTCGATCGCTCGATCTCCTCCTCCCCTTCCATCTCTATCGTATCGCCCAACTGCGGTTCCACCTTTTGGGAAATTGGAAAAATGAATTAGTGATCAGCTCTCTCGGGGACAGCAGACAGTCGTAAAAAAAAACATAGATTCATATGTATGTATGTGGAAATGGTGTATGGATAATGCTCGACTTGGGCCATACCCCCTGACAGCGACACTGATACGGGAGGAGCAGAATGGGGGAGATCTCTCCCTCTCTCTCTCGCTGCTTGGAGGGAGCCAAAAGCCTACTCTCCCCCTTACTCTCTCTCTCTCTTCCATCAGAATCCAATCCTCAGTGAAATCTGTTTTGGATGGTATCTTGTCTTATCCACAGAATCCTACAGAAATCTATAACTAAGCCAGATATTATATAACTATGGATTCCCTTGAAGGCCATTCGCTCCGCTCCGTGGAGACATCCTCTGATTATAGGGTACTTTTCCAAACGATTTCTTTACACATTTTTCTCTTCTTTCATAAAAAAAAATATGTAAGGTAGAAGCAGCAACCGTTGAACGCATTTTTCCATTTCCCCCCCCCCCTCCCCGTTCCCTCGTTCCCCGCGATTCAAAAGAATTCTTCCAATTTTTAATTCATTAATGCAAACGACGCAAGCGGCTAGAGAAAGAGAAAGGGAGAGGCAGGAGAAATATCAGAAGCTATGGGGGGTTTCGCCCCTGACACCCCTGCCCCTGCATTCGTTGACCATTCACCCCTCGCCCCCCTTCCCCTTCTCTTATGCCATGGACATGACATGTCGGTAGCCGGTAGGGAGTTTCGATGTGTGTTTAATATCCGTTTTATTGCCATTGAATTAGTGGCCTTTGTCAGCATTTAGGGATCTCAATTTATACATATACGAGCATATAGACAGCGACAGCGACAGACAGAGACAGACAGAGACAGACAGACAGACAGAGATGAAGAGAAATAAGAAAGAGAGAGGTAGAGACTATGAAGGAGAGCCAGCAACAACAACGACAATAAGCGTGACTCCATAACGAGCACGGCTTCCTGGCGGCTCCCCTCTCTCTCTCTCTCTCTCTCTTTCCCTTTCTCTCTCCCCACTCACTCACTCACTCTCTCACTCACTCTCCCGCTTTCCTGTTACGACCTCTGGCAGATGCAAAAGGTCAAACACACACACACGCGGCGGACAAGCGAACGGACAGCAAACTAATCCCAAATGATGGCCGCTCTGCCCAGACTGACTGTCGTCGTCGTCGTCGTCGTCGTCGTCCTCGTCCTCCTCGGCAATTATAGTTTTGCCCATAAAAAAATGTAGCTGCAGAAGCAGGGAGGGGAAGGGAGGGGCGACTGCAGAGGGGACCCCAGGGGCAGCAAAGTCAAGGTGGAACAAGTAGGCACCGTGCCCTCGTATGGGCGACAGTCACGACTACGGGGATGCCCACTACTCAAACATACGCACATACACTCGGAGAAAAAAGGCCTGAGAACCGAATAGTTACACTTGGATTTAAAATGTATACCAATAGAATTCCATCGAGAATTTAAATTGCAAAAATAAAATATTTTCTCTAACATTTTGATATTTATATGACAATATTTAATTTAAATACATTTAATATTTCAAATAAATGTATTTCATATATACATTTATTTATGAAATATTTTTTTTCCTACAAATTTTGTGAATTAAAATTATTTTAAAGTTTTTTATGTTAAGATTAAATATGGTGCAATATCAAAGAGACTTCCATTTAACTTCTATGTTTTTATTTAAAAATATTTAAAAATGTATTTTAAATATTTAATTTAAATATGAGTATGTTCTTTTGTACTATGCCATTTTTCTCTTAGTGTATTCCTTAATTTATAGCTAAACTTTGTTCTTTAATCACTGACCAAAATCGTATACTTAACAGATAATATAATAATCATATGTAATTTTATTTAGATATCCTAAGAAAATTCGGAACTCCAGCTCCCATATACTCAAACATTCAGTTGCTTGTGCAGAAACTCCGGGCTCGGTTCGTGTCGAATGTACCCGCCGTGCGAGCACTGCCGCCAATGTCCAGGGTACCAGATCGTAGAGCAGGGAGAGACGATAGCGGAGGACAGCGCAGATGAAAGCAAGGCTCAATTCGTCGCGGGCGGCGCGCGACGTGCAAAAAACAAAACAAAATCGAGAACGAATAAAAAATTGTGTGAGGGCCAGGCGGAGGGTTTCTCAAAAGAGGCACACAGGAGGGACCCAGGACTCCTCGGGACCCAGGACACACATGCGTGCCCAAAGTGATTTCCTAATGCAATTTTTTGTCGTCCCAAGCGGAAGTTGTAAAAAATGAGAGTGGAAATTCAGAGAGGGGAGAGGGGAGAGGGGAGAGGGGAGGCCGTGAGGGAGGCCATAGACAAAGAGAGGAGGGGAGCAGTTGTTGAGAGCTCTCGCAGATGGCAAATGATTTGTATTAGTGATGGTTTATCAAATTGCCATAAATAACCATTCAATGGCTGATCCTTTATTTGCGCGAATCAAAAATGATATCGCAGGGGTCTCCACACATAATTTGCTTTCAAGAATATATACATATACGTTATGGGGTCGGAAACGCTTTTTTCTGGGTGTTACACTCATCTTTACACTATTAATATATCCCTTATACTCCTTGCGTATTGGGTATAATTATAGCACCTCCTTTATGTGGCTAGAAATTTCCACTAAATCATGTTCTACATTCTCAAGCATTTTATAGATCTTGAATCATTTTACCCCCCAAAACATATATAGAAATCTTCTAAAATAACTATAATATACCTTTCAGCTCTCTTTGGCTTATACAATGACGGACTTACATCTAAATCGAGCTGTATGTCCAAAAACTCTTTAGCTCTCTCTCTCTCTGGCTCCATCTGCATAGGAATATCTCTACCTCCAAGGAGGGTGTACAAATTACGTTCTAAAGATCAACTACCGCAATCGATCTGGCAAATTAAATTCCCTCACTTTCGTGCAGACAAATAAACAATCATCGACAGACGGAGAGCCAAGAACCAAGAGCCATGAGCCGAGAGATTGGAGAGGGTTTATGCCTCAGACGAGGGACTCGACGTTTCCAGATCATCGCTTTCAATTTGTATCAAATGTCTTCAAAGGACTCCTCTTCGACTTTGACGGAGTCTCGTCTCGTCTCTGTTTTCTTTCTTCTATTTACATTCGGCGATGCATATACAAAGCAAAGGAAAAGGACGAAGGATGAGAGGGCACTCACTCATACACTCATCGTACAATATTTATTTGATGATTGCCTCGTCCCTCTCATACCCGGGCTGCATTTCGGTTTTTTGTTTCGCTTCTTAATATTTTTTCTGCTACGTTTTCCATTGTATTTTCCTTTTGGGAGATTTGCGAGGTTCTTCGGTAAATTGCATTCTGAACGCCAGAGCTGCGTTAAGTCAAAAGTCGATCAAGTGTGGGTTCCCATATATGCGCTACATCTAATACATATATTCACGCATACAGTACAGTGCGTTTCGCGACTGCAATTGGGTTGAGTGCTCAGGCGATCAATGGCTGCTGGATGATGGGGGAACGGCAATCGATTAAGTGATCAATATTGTCAGGATAAGTCCAGTAAAATACTGTTTCATACGTACATATAGTGGATCGAAAATGGTAATTCCTTCAAAATTGATTCAAAATCGATCAAGTTATTTTTAAGGGTTTTACAATTTATCGTATAATTATAAAGTGGAAACCAATTGATTTATATGACTTACAACCTTTAATATTTTTTTTTAGGTATACTAATATTCATTAATCGAATTAAGATTGGTATCGAGCTCAATAAGCTATTGAAATGAGAAGTGAGCTTAATTTCGTATCTAAATTCTAATTGTGTAAAAGTCCTTGAATAATTCTAGCTATTGAAAAGCTATTTCAAAGGCTAAGAGTCTGCTACCAATTGGTTAATATTCAGCTATCGAATGGCTATAAGTCATCTGCTCTCTGCTGTACAAACAGTGCCACAAGAAATTTGTGGCAAGCGACCGAGCGACCGTCCTTGAAAGTTTGTTTGTTTCTTGTGAGTGATTACAGGACTACTTACCACATAAGCGCTCTACAGCCATGAAGCGCACTGTACTTGTGCAGCGAATGGAATCTTGTGCAAGTTTCCACCACACCCCACCCCACACCACCCCACCCCTGCTCCTCCTTCCTGGTAGGGGAGTCACCTGTCATTGAGGAGGTGCTTATGTGTGGGGGGAAAAGTGAAAATAAAAATTCCTTTTGCAGATTTTCCTTATTTGTTTGGTTTCGTTTCGCATTGTTTCCACCGACAAAACATTCAAGTGGAAATCCTTTATCGAGTGGAAAACACATGCGAGTATTTCTATTTCCATTTCCATTCGTATTCGTATTCCTATTCCTGCATTTTCCTTTCCCTGCCCTGTGCATCTCCCGCTCTTAGAATTCAAAATTCTACTATTTTTGTTTGTTGCATTTTGCATGCAAAATTTGTTTTCAGTTTGTGGCCCATTGTTCCCGCCACTCATTGTCCATTGTCACACCCAACCTTTACAGCCAGGACAGGACAGGACAGCAACAGACCAGAGGACAAGAGAGGACTGAGAGCAGAGAACGAGAAAGAGACAGATACACAGACACAGACAAAGACGGAGACAGGACTCACTCAATCGACTGGGCTTCTGTTTTTTGTTTCTGTTTCTCGCTTTTGTTTCGCTTTCCTTTCAATTGCATTCCGCCCAAGCAAATTTGCATGCACACAAGACCTACCCCCCATCACCACCCCCTTCCCTTGCCTTGCCCTCCTCCCCCTGTGTGCATATGTTACGGTTCACATTCGCCCATTGTCCATCCGATCATCATCATCATCATCGCCCATCGCAATCATCTTCATTATGAGGCAGCAGGCGGCAGGCGGCAGGCAGCAGCCAGCAGCCTGCCTCTCCCTTTCGCATTCCTTTCTCATGAATTATAGGGATTATTAGTGTCCCCTAATTTGTCAGTCGATATTTGTGGATGCTTCAGACAGAACATATTGCCCCAAAAGTGGAATAGTCAAGGCGAAGTTTTTCAAATTTTTAAAAACCTTTTCGTTGCCTAAAATCCTTCCCCGAAAGTTTAAACACTTTTGGGATTTTTAAGCATTTTCGTACAATTCTAGAATACAAATATTCATTGAAAATTGAAAATTTAAAATTATGTGCTGAAATCTGAATTTTTGAATCTGTAATTTTGGGCTTCTATTTGTATCAAATATTGAGGTTTTAATATGGGATCTGTAGACATGTGAAATAGGATGGCTTTACCTATTATTTTTTTAAAATTTAAATTTGCTTTTATGGAATATTTTATCTACTTACAAATTTAAACAATATTAAATCTAAGAGGTTTAAGGGGTGCTTAAAGTTTAAGTCATATTTTTTATGTATATATATTTTATTTTATATATTTTGATTTTGAAATCATAATTTTATACAATTTAAGGGAATGTCTGAATTTCTGTTCACTTAATATTCAGGCTTAGTTTTTCGGCGATAATAATATAGATTAAAGATTTTAGATTTTTTTTAAATGTACGCTATTTAAAGATTTGTTTCTTTATATCATATGGCGACTTGGGAATATTATTTTTTTATTTATTTACAAAATTGTAGACTAAAATCAATCTTACAGTATAATTAATGGTTATAGCCAGAGCAACAAGGCCTTCAGGCTGAAAGGGAATACATTTATTTACAAAGCTAGAATTTTTCAAACAAAAAATTCACACCATAAATGTATTCTTTCAACAACGAAAATCCCCTTAATACCCACTGAAAGGGCTTCATATTAACTGTACGCAGAACATACAGAGCCACTATATACATACATTAATTATTCATATAAATATATGTACATACCTACATGTATACATTATATGTAATTATACTGTTTCCATAGAAACAATACAGAAGCAGCAGCATTTTTATTTGTATTCTGGTAAAAGTGCAAATATGAAAATGTAATGGGAAAAAATGAAAGGAAACGAGAGGACAGGAAGGGAAAGGACACACATCAATCAGTCTGATTAATTACAAGTAATTAAAGTTTAATTAAGAGAAGTACCACCCATGTATCGCCCCACGCTCCCTCCCCCCCCCCCCCCCGTACACCGCCTGCTTTCAAGGTTGCATGTGTGTGTGTGTGTGTGTGTGTGTGTAATCAAAATAAATGCAAATATTTATTTCCCATTTAAATGGTAGAAAATCCCCACAAAAGTCACAAAATAGAAGCAGCAGCAGCAGCGGCCACAGCGTAAAGAAGAGTTCTGCGCGGGGCGGGGCGGTGCGGTGCGGCAGGGCAGTGTGGCATCAAAATGGTGGCGAAAAGTAGTGCTGCTGCTGCTGCTGTTGTTGTTGTTTCTGTTGCAACAATTCCTGTTTGTCTGTTTAATTAAAGCAATATGTGGCCTCCAGGAATGTTGGGTTAATTGACTCATCACTTATACGACAAACGGAGCACAAACAAACAGGACACCGACAGGCACGACAGCCGCGACGGACATGCACCCACTCCGCCTCCGACTCCGACTCCCACTCACACTCCCCACAGCAGCAGCAAAGGAGCGAAAGAGAAAGCGCTACAGCAGCAACCCAAAATGGGGAACAGCACAGCGCTGAGCAGAGCAGAGCAGAGCACCGCAGCGCAGTCAGCGTCAACGCCACCGTCAATGACAGCTGGGTTGGGGGATGGGGGTGGTTGTGTGGGCGTGGCCGTAACGCTTTGGACCGAACATATTTTGGCCAACATTTGCGCAGGGAGGGGTTTCAGCCAATGGCAGCTGTGGATTCTGTTTCATGTGAACGCCCACACGCATAGGTTACAGTTCAGCAGTAGACGGACTTTCCATGAACTCCATCGACAGTTCGCGGAGGAAGAACAGCACATAGCCCACCTAGGTTTTGCTTTCTGGATCGTTATCATTCTTAGTTTTCCTTTATTTTATTTTATTTTATTTTATTTGGCATTATTGACATTATTTTTCTGTATTTATTCTTTACCTGCGGCCGTTGGTTCGGTTCATTTGAAAAACCGCGGGCTTATTATATTATGCGATAAATTGTATCGTTTGTAGGATTTTCTAGTACATTTCTAGGTTTTGTAGGATTTTTTAGTGCATTTGTAAATGTTTGTAAATGCAACTCTGCTCGCGGAGATATCGATATAGGTGGCGCCATCTAGAGGGGAGAGACCAAACCATCGATAGCAGGCAGCTGGCACCCCCATCACTTACCCACCCCCTCCCTGCAACTCCATAACACGCACTCTCTTCTGCAACAAAATAAACGCGAAAACCATTGAATAATCAACAATGCGGCAGGCCAGCAATGCGTGGAGAGCCGCCGCCTAGCAGGGGAGAGCTGCAAGTGTACCAAGAGCAATGATGGCCAGCGCACCAGCAACTCCGACCGCAGCAGCCACAGCTTTGGAATGTGACGCCACCCAGAAGAGGCGACGAGAGCTGAGGCAACAGCAAGTGGTTGCCAACAGCTTGCTCACGGAGCTGCGACGAGCCACCAACTATTGGCTCCAGGCGAAGAACGATGATGGCTTCCAGATGCTGGTCCAGACCTGTTCCCAGATCCTGCAACATGGGCTGCTGGTAAGCATAGCGACAGAGAAAGGGAGAGAGAGAGAGTGTTGTGTGTCGTGTCCGTTGCGATGATGAATGCTCATGCTCTTTTTTATCAGTTGCAGCCGCAGCCTGGAAGCGGGGAGCTGCAGCGTCTGGCCGATGACTTTGAGTTTTTGCTCACCATCGAAGAGAAGATGGAGCGGCGGCAGCAGCAGCAGCCTTATCGCCGCTGTAGCGAGCAGCAGCCGAAACAGTGTCCGCGCAGTGCGAATGAGTTTTTTCGTAAGTGGATCACTCGATGCCTGCAAGCGCGCTGCCTGTCACAGTGCCTGCAGTCACTGGTGGCCGACAAGGAGCTGTTGGAGTGCTACTACCAGCGGGAGGGGGCCTTTCTACGCCACTCGGGGCATCCCACCACGCTCTTTGTGTGCCTCACCGCGGTGCAGCTCAACCAGAGCAGCCTCCTCAGCCAGCTGGAGGCGCACAGGCAGCTGCGCCATCGACGCACCTGCTCGCAGCCGAACTTCAGCATCTCGCCGCGTCTGCAGGTGGTGCCGGAGGAGAAGCTGCATCCACATTTGCATCTGCAACAGCGGCGTCCCAGGCTGAGGCGCTGCAAGAGTCTGCCGAATCTGTACCACGAAGACGAGGAGGAGGAGGCGGCCCGTCGGCGCTGCCAGACCTACAGCAGTCCCCGCACAAACAAGACGACTGCCGCGCCGGACATGCGGCCCTCCACCTCGGCGGGCAGCTGCCACAGCAGTTTGAGCCGCTCTAGCACCAGCACGTCCAGCACCAGTCCGCGGCGCATCCAACTGATCAATTGCGATGACATCAAGATCTGGACAGATCAAACGGGCAGCCAACCAGCGGAGATTGCCCAGACCCACTCTCAATCCCAATCCCAGAGCAGCATCAGGGCCTCGCCCTTCAACAACTTGCTAACGAATCTCTTTGGCTCCCCGCCTGTCTATACGAGCTGGTTCAATCGCGGCCTGGGCGAGGATCTGAACGGCCTAGGCGGCGGCGTCCTGGACAGCTTCCTCCCAGTGAACGGCAAGAAGCTGAAGAAGAAGCAGACCCTCTTCGAGGGCGTCAGCATGCTGGATGAGGCGGCAGCAGCCGTGTCCTCTCCCTCCACTTTCTTCACCGCCCCGCTAGACATCGTTGGGACGGCGGATGGGAGCTACGGCGACGGCAGCCAGGCGACCAGCTCCAGTTCGGCCAGTGCCACGCCGGGGAGCACCCTGAGCAGCGACAAGATGGACCAGCAGTCGCTGGCCACCTTCCTGCAGATGTCCCGCTACACGCACAACAACACGGACCTGGAGAAGGAGAACGCCCACTTTCGCATATCGGAGGCCTGCATCACGGCCATAGAGCACGTGAAATGGAGCCGCCGGAGGGACGTGGCCAAGCCTAGTGCCGCCCCCTTCTCAACGGAGCCCGATCTGATGCCGTACGTGGAGCAGATGGGCTCGCTGGAAGGGGGCCACAGCATCCACAGTGCCGAGGCTGTGGGATTGCAGCTCATCTCCCGCTTCAACGACCAGCAACTGCCGCGGGTGGGGCACCTCAAGTGGCTCGTCTCGGAGCAGGACACGCCGCAGCAGCTGCTGCCAATGCCCAAGCAGGAAAGTGCCGCCAGCATAACGCGCGGCACCAAGTCCTGGGCCCCACCCCGCCAGCAAATCATCTTCACCGAGCATCCGACCATCAGTCGCTCCCAGCAGCTCAGCCGCCAGGGGAACCGCTGTGCCGGGTGCGGGATGCGAGTGGCACGCCAGTATCAGCATCATTTCCGGTACTGCAGCTACCTGGGCAAGTACCTGTGCACGGGCTGTCATCGCAATCAGATCTCGGCCATACCCGCCAAGATACTGCAGAACTGGGACTTTCGCTGCTATCCGGTGTCCTCGTTCGCCTACCGCCTCATCGAGCAGATGTACACGTTTCCGCTGTTCCATGTGCCCGACCTGAATGCACAGCTCTACTCGAAGCACAAGGACTTGGCCAAGGCGCGTCGCCGCCGCTTTCAATTGCAGTCGGTCAAGAAATTCATTGGCAACTGTCGCTTTGCAGCGAGGTAAGTGGATCGGATGCCCCGGAACCAAAACATAATCTAAACGGTTCTCCTCCGCCAGGGAGCAGGCATTCTTCAATGCCATACCACTGCACCTCACCCAGGATCCGGACATGTGGTCCATGTGCGATTTTGTGGATGTACAAAACAGCAGCATGAGCCGCTCCATCAAGGAACTGATCCTCCTGAGCGAGCAGCATGTCCACAACTGTGTGGTAAGTGTGATCCTCAGTGCCTCAGCTTTCCGCCTGGCCATATCTTTTGCATCTCTCCCATCTTCTCCTGCAGCTCTGCGTGGGCCGGGCCTTTGTGTGCGAATACTGCAAGAGCAACGAGCTCCTCTATCCCTGGCAGCGGAAGATTGAGCGCTGCGTGCAGTGCGGCACCTGCTCCCACCACAGCTGCTGGAAGGCCAAGCGCAGCGAGCCCTGTCCGCGCTGTGCCCGGCTCCAGGCCAGGGCCAGTTAGCCCCCACGTCTGTGCATATCTGTCTATATTTATGCATATAGATAAAAGATATCCTCTTACCTGTATATAACCGTGTAAATTACCAAAACTGTTATGAAAATTGTGTACCTCAAGGCGATGGAAGGAGAGGAGAGGCGGAGAACGCATGTTGATTTTATACATATATACGATACGAATATTTATTGTACACCTGCACATATGACTAAAGTATGTACATATATTTTTTAACTCTAATTTTTGTTTCTAATCGGCGGACCCAATAATCCATGGGTGAACTTTTTGCACGGAAGTGGGGAGCGGGGAGCGAGAGCCCTTCTCAACCGCTCTGCCTTACGGTAGGTCTCGTCCATTACGCGATCCACGAGGCTGTCAAAGGGATGGATAATCACTGGAATTCTGGCAAGTCCCATCAGCATGAGCACCGTCTTCAGTATGCCCACTGGTGCCTTGCTCAGCATCATCCGGCTGGCCCAGGTGATTCTGGAAGAGAAGTGCCCGTTTACTGATTGATACCCGAGCCTGGAATGATCACAGAGGCCATCATGTAGCCTGAAAGAGCAGAGCTTACCCATGTAGCGGATGAAGGTGTCCACCTCCTTGGTGACCGTTATATTTTACATTCTACATGCAAGTGTCGTGTAGAATGTAAGGTAACCGCTCCGCTTGAATCAGGGGTGAAACCCATAACAATCAACCATTTCACGACAGCGTTGCTATTTTTAAGTAATCGAGAACAGCTGCTTTATAAAATTATTACGTGTGACCGTACTTGCTGCTTCAAAATTATAACATATGACCGTACTTGTAGAGAGAGAAGCGTATCAAAATAGAGTACAAATCCCATACTATTTGGAGAATAAATCCCAAGCCGTGCCGTCAAAGGGAAATATTTGATGGGATTTTGAAAAAGTTCGCTTTGCGTTAGTGTGACCAAAGTGGCCAAAAACCATAAGCCCAAACACCCAGACCCGTCATATTTTATCGATCGCGGTCACACTGGTCACAAAAGTCGCAAAAAAAAGACGAGAACCCGAAGACGTCATTTGGAATTTCGGAATTGTTGTTAAAAAAGTTAATATTTCTGTTCCACTCCCATCCGCATCCAACAGCCCCCAAGCGTATCCTGTGTGCGACAAGAGTTTAGTTTTCGGTGTTTGGAGCCAGACAGCGTACAAATTCTTCAAAATTCAGTAAATAAATATCGAGCTGAGCGGTGGTCTCACAAATTGAATATAATTATCGTATTTATATATATATAATACATGTTCCACGCTCATTTGCAGTGCAATGCGTTAGATCTTGTTTTTGTGTACATATATGTGTGTGTGTGTGTGAATGTCAGCCAAAGAAGAAGCGCAAGAAGGAGCAACAGTGAAAAGAAACGAGAGCGCGCGTGTCAAAGTCAAAAGTTTTGCATAAATTAATACTGTTGATTGTTGGTGCTGCTTCTACTGCTGCTGATACTGTCTGGTGTCTGCTGGTGGGGTGATTTCTTAAAGTGGAATGCGGAGGGCGACATAAGTGCAGAAGTAAATCAACAGGTAAATATACATGTACATATAAACCAACAAAAAAAATGGGAGATGAGACTGCTACTCCCGTCTCCCTCTCTTCACACTTATCCATACACAAACATGCGCGAAATGAACTGTAGTTGTGTGTGGATACGCGTGTGTGTGAGTAGCACAGTTATTAAAAATGTCTGTCGCCGCAAAAAAAAGAACACAAAGGCCGGCCCGGCCGCTCTTTCAAAAATGGTTATTCCCCGTCCCTCCCACACCCCATCATCCGCTATTTGGCATTTGTTCTGCTCTTCCCACAATCTACACTCTCCTTTCTCCTGCCCCCTTCTCAATCAAGCCATCGCCATCCCGGCTCACATTCACGTGTGCAGCAGCAGCGCCGCGCTATGTGATGTGTCTGTGTGTGAAGGTCGGTGTCACTGTATGGGTGGGCGACCCTGCACTTGGAGCAAAAAAATTTTATTGATTTGCTTCCATAATTCTCTTCTTCTTCCTCCCCTCTTCTATTCTGGTTCCTGCTTCAGTTCCTGCTGCTGCCACTCTGCTACACCCACGCCCACGCCGACAAGGAGAACAGCTGGTGCAGGGTATATCCAATCGAGAAGGTGAGGCAGTGCGACAGCAGTCCCCTGGCACACACTCCCAGCCCCCACCTGGAACGCACTTGAACGCAACGCTCGTCTGCATTGATAAGTTTGGTCGATGGCACCACCTCCGGCTCCTGTTGCTTCCTTTTCATTTTCTGCTCGTCGTTGCTCGGCCCATCAACGTTGACTATCCCATATATACTCGCACGGGGCAGAGCTTGTTAGTCGGATAGCCGCTTGACGGATGGATGAGGTCATAGTTGGCTAAAGAAATACTAAGCCACACTTGTAGTCCTGTTCTATTTCCGTGGATCCCACCGCAAACGCACACAAACACTAATACAGCCGCGCAGATGAGGTCTCTCTCTGTTTCTGTGTTTTGACCTCGTTCCATCAGTGGTAGCAGTAGTCAATCGGTCAATGCAATTACTTAACTTCTTTTATTTATTACGGCCCCCATTCCATGGTCCCCTCCGCTCCCCACCCCCATTCCATTCCATGTCATACTATTTGCTGATTCTACAATGTCGTACAGGTAGGTCGCATCATCGTCTGGCGATAAGGTTGAGAGATATTCGTAGAGATACTACCGCAACTGCTAAATGAAATTGCCTACGTTTCGCCTGATACGATCCCACATTCAGATACGGAAACAAATCCGGATCATCCATCAAACTCCACCCCATCCATCCTTCAAGGCCTCCTCCACATCTGACATGGCATTATTCTGATCTGATGGCAGATTCCGTGTGTGAAGTGTGGGCTCCTC
The DNA here is from genome assembly GCA_963969585.1 of Drosophila helvetica. Lineage (NCBI taxonomy): Eukaryota > Metazoa > Arthropoda > Insecta > Diptera > Drosophilidae > Drosophila > Drosophila helvetica. The sequence continues at coordinate 18,425,144 of OZ018401.1, read as the reverse complement.
CGCCACTTGAGTTAATTTTCCACCCAAAAACGATACCTTATCGACGGTCCTCCTCCATTGATTAGGCAGGGCACGGGGACCTGTGGCGAGGAGAGACGTGCGAGAGAGGGAGAGAAAGCGTTATGCAAATTGTATGCCGAACCAAAGCCATACCGTACCCAAATGATAACAAATAGTGCTCCGCGGGTCGCTATAAATACATTTCACTTTTGTTTACCCATCATTAGTTGTGTAATTTTATGCAGATAATAAACGTGAGCGCGCAATGTGAGTGATAAGAGCTCCCTCTCTCTCTCTCTCTCTCTCTCTTTCTCCCTCTCGCTCGCTCGCTCTCTGTGAGTGCTATCATCAAGGACAGACACAGAGGGAACGGAATCGACTATCTAGACTTTGTACGAGGTAAGGAAATGTGCAAGAGTGGATATCCCGCATCCCGTAAACAATTTTTTTAATCAGAGTACTTTTCTTTCAGAAAACAGCGAAAAAGGTTAAGAGACTGTGGATAAGAAATGTGGAATGTTCGGACTCTTAAAGGATGCAAAGTTCAACGGGGGCCCAAAGCACAAGCAAACAAGATTGAAACAATGTCAAGCAAACAGATGAGAGAACGTGCCAAAAAGCGTCCAAATACCATATAAATCTTGGATAAGATTACACGAAAACAGCCCCTAAACAAGCCTTAAAGATAATATGAATTATCCATCCAATCCCCGCCAGCTTCGCTTCGACATGATGTGAAGTTGCAAAACGCCAAACCGAAAAGCAAAAGAGTGTCAAATCAACTCAAGGAACTTGTGGTCTGGATAAGATAAGAGGGAGTTGGATTCTTTAATTGGAAACTGTTTGCTGCACACGAAAGATCGGATCTGGACTCTGGGAGATCAAAGATCAAGTGTGAGAAAAACGTCCATGATCGATGACGTACATTGGGTGTGACGATGACGAGCACAGGTGCAGGAGGAGACTGCAAAAATCAAGATAAGATATCCACTAAACGGAGTACATGGCGGAAGGCCAATGACCAATGAGAATCCATCATCAGGGCAAATACATATTCTATGCCGCTGAGTCAAGTGCTGTTCGGTTCTGGAAGCTTCTGGGCTCTGAATACTCAGCTTTTAGCTCTTAGCTCTCAGGTCTCAGCTTCGGCTTCAGTTTTGAAATTGAATATCGTCTGTCAGAGCAGAAAAAAAAACTCTTTTATGGGGCGGCCTTGTCTTTGAATTGTCGTGAAATTATCAGCAGAATTCTGTGGCCCTCTACTCTCTCTCTCTCCCATTACCCATAAGTGAGCTGTCGTAAACGTAACAATCTGCCCATGGGCAGGGGCAGGCGCAGGCCGGTCTCCTATCGGTTTCGTTTCCCATTAGGCGATAAGCCAACGCCGTCTGACGATCGCTGACCGCGCGATTCTATTGACACTTGCAGCACCAGTCGATGGTCGTTGGTCGGAGAGGTTGCGGATTATAAAAGTGTCAATTAAAATCATATTTGGCTTTATTGCAGAGCACATATTGGCTGCCACGAGATCTGGCTCTGGCCCGCACCGCCGTGCCATTAATCTGTCTTAAAGCAAAAGTGTTCATAAATCGCATTCCCTTTATGGCTCTCGATTCGCTCGCTAGCCATTAATTATTTAAAGCCAAATATTAATCGAACCAACGTCTGATCAAGTGAGTTATTTAGATGGCCTCTTTTCTAGAATAGTTGTCCCACTTGAGGGAATGATTTCAATTGTCTTTTATTACAAATTGAAACCCTTAACTGGCAGCTAAAGTGGCAATCGATCCATGCAAATTGTTTTTTAACGATGGGAATTTGTGCAAACAAGAGACCGGTCGCTACCCCCAGACCCAGACCATACACAGACCCAGACCCAGACCCTACTCGTTTAATATTTCAAGAGCTGATGGGAGGGGTGGCCTCCCGGGATGATTAAGACATTTTCTGAGAACTTTAATCTATCAAATGGCCAATCGAACGATGACACCCCCGATGAAGGAGGTGTGCAGGGGGAGGGGAGTGGGCATCTAAACCTAGACTCGGAACCTTTAATTTATTTTGTTGTTACTCAAATATTTATAACCATGTCTGCCATGTCTCTCTATTTGCAGTACACCAACCATCATCGCTATCATCATCATCATCATCCGATACCGAGAGACCCGAGAGCGATCCAGAGAAGGCTCCAGTCCAGGCAGCCGTAGACGCATTTTCCGATACGCCAAAGTCAATTAGAACAGTCGCCACCACGACGTCGCCGCCGAAAGCTTTTCTGTTGTCAGCCGAGCACTTGGACGACGCCAGCGCCGACGATCGCGGGCGTGTCTACAAGCTGAGGAAGAAGAAATACCCCAGCGGCGGGCCTCACATCACATAGATACGACAAAGGAGATTGGAGCAGTGGAGTGTGGTTGGAGGAGAGAGTGGAGTGTGAAGAGAGAGAGAGAGAGAGACAGAGGGAGTAAGAGAGAGAGCGAGAGAGAGAGAGAAAGAGCTCTGCCAAGATGCCGGTGCAGTCCCCCATCGAGATCAGCAATCGTGCCATCGAGCATATCGATGATGTGGATCCCCTCGAATACCACGGCCATTGGGAGCCGGTGGGTGTGGCCCGTGTCCAAAATACGGGCACCTCGGCCATGGTGACGTTCAGCAAGCGGAAACAGCAGCCGTATATCATTGGCGGTGCCTTGGAATCGAACATGTACGTGTTCGAGCAGTTGCACTTCCATTGGTCCGACTCCGATGAGTCGGGTTGCGAGCACACACTGGAGGGCATGAAGTACTCGATGGAAGCGCATGCCGTCCACTACAATGCCAAGTACAAGGACTTTGCCGAGGCCAAGAACAAGCCGGACGGCCTAGCTGTGGTGGCCTTCTTCATTCAGGCATGCGGCGAAAAGGACTGTCCCGAATTCAAAAAGATCACCGAGGGCATACGCATTGTCCAAAAGATAAGCACGAGCGCATCGCTGGATTCCGGTGAGTGCCCCAGCATATCTCATGTGAAACTAATCAGAGATGATCCAAACTCGTTACCCACACAGATTGCCTGTCGTGGATTGGTCTGCAGGAGCTGAGCAAACACTATTACACATACAAGGGCTCGCTGACAACGGCGCCGTACTTTGAGAGCGTCACATGGATTATCTACCGCACACCGATCTATGTGTCGCGGGGTCAGGTGAGTCTCTCCCAGTTGATAATCGTATCTCAATGGTCACATTCCCTTCTCTGTTCTGTTCCGTTCCGGCAGGTGAGCGTCTTTCGCAATTTGCAATCGTGTCCCAAAGATGAATCCAAAAAGATAGTCAACAATTATCGCGAGATCCAGCGACCGCACAAGGACCCGGAGATCTTCTTTGCCCGCAACACAAACCTAAAGTCAAAGTTATGATGTGCTTGCTGTGTGGCGATCGATCCGTACTCTCCGTCAAACGTCACACATTGCCACATCGAAAAACCGAAACTGAAACCGAAACTGTTTCCGTTTCCGTTTCTGTTCTCGCTCGGTCATCGGTCATTCCTTTTGTGAATCGTAATTAAACTTAAAAGCTATATTTTATATGTATAGATATATATATAATCTGTCGATGGTTGTCGTCTGTGAGCTGCTATACATATATATATAGATATATATATTTTTTTTTGAATTTTGTTTTGATTGTTATTTTGCCTCATTTGTACATAGCGTTATATAAATAGTGGATATATATATATCAAGTAATTACGATTACGATTACGATACGTGTATGGATAAATCATTATAGTCGGAACACGCGGTTGCCTTGCATTAGATATTTCAGAGAAATATTTATCACACACACTCACACACACAAACACACAACTACTTAAGACATCTTCTATCTATCTATCTATCCTATATCTATTATCTATCTATCGATCTTCTAAAAGAGACAGAGAGATTGTGACATACAAAAATGAATACAAAACAGCAACCAACATCCTCCTTACATTTAAGGGAAACGAAAAACGCAAATATCTTTTTTGTATGCAATAACTGAATTTACTAAATATCTAATTAAAGAAATATATGTAATTGTATATATTTGTCATAGAATGTTAAAATCTTAAGTTTTTTTCGAATTATCACTGCCTCCTCTCTCGCTCTCTTTCGTTCTCATTGGCTATTTCTTTCTCTCTCCCTCTGTGCCGTTCGCCTCAGTCCAGAAGCAGCGGCACCAAATGCTCTATAAACCATGCCTTGGATATGGCCAAATGATCGCCTTCGATGCCCAGGAACTGGAGCTTTTTCTCTTGAAGCATTCGGTCCAGGCCAAGCTGAAACGAAGAGGCAGGAAATCAGTTTGAAACAGCAAAAAACAGATCGGCGTGAATGCCTCACATCTTTAAACACTTTGCTCTCGTTGAAGGGCTGGATGACCTGATCCTGTCCGGACGTATAGAACTGAAACCATTGCGACTCCTTTGGCTGGACAATCGTGTCATTGAGGAACTTTACCATAACGAATCTGTGGATGATTAGGATTAGAATACGCTCTCCACAGTGCTCCAGATCGCTCACTCACTTTTTCAGCTTGTTGAGGTTCTCGATATAGTTCTCGTTCAGATACAATTCGTTGTTGATGTCGGCCAGGAAGGTGCTGCCAAGACGGTACTTGTTCTCGTGCAGCGGATCGTGCCAGTAGGTGGCCTGAACCAGCTCGTCCTGCACCCATCTGCCGGGAAGGAGTTTCAGGAGATTAGCTAGAGACCACAAGTGGAGCTTCGGCACAGACTCACTCCGTATAGGCGGCCGTGTTGAGGAGGCGGCTAATGTACTCGCAGGAGGTGGCTTTCAGCGTTGGGCACATGGGCAGGCCAAAGACGCCCTGGTGCTGGCCGCCCAGCGTGATGAGCGTGCGCATGGGCGGCTCGGGACAGCGCTGGGCGACTGCACGCAGAAATTGGCCGCCCTGCGAGAAGCCGATGGCATTGTAGCCCTTGGCCAGACGCTCGTCCTGGGCCAAATGTTTGCAGACATACTCCACCTGCTCGTTGGGATGGATGAAGAAGCCGCTCTCGTAGTCCAGCACCACGTTGCCGCCGATCTTCAGCGAACGGACGTACGTCCCATTCGTATGCTCCTCAATCAGCGTCTTGATGGCACCCAAACTGAAGGGCAGGCAACAAGTATCGCCCATGCCGTGCCACAGCACCACGGGCAGCACGCTCGTCGCAGCTCCGGCCGCAGCCCAAAAAATGGTGCAAAAGTAACCCAATGACAGGATCGCGCCAGACAACATTGCTACACCTGTTTTGTGTCCGATATTCAGCTGAATAATGTTGATGTTTGTTATGTTTCTTGGTCGCATCATTTTGCAATTGTAAACAAAGGCAGGCGTAAAAACAGGGATGATATTCGTATGTAGCCGATAGCTGCCTATCGAGTGAGCTATCCCCTCTAGCAAAACAAAAAACAGCTGCTCTTGCCGGCTAAAAATATAAAATTGTGGCTGGTTTAAGCTGGTTGTAATACCCATATGACATTAGACTTTGAAGCTGGACTAACTTGAAAAATAGAGACATACTTATGCAAGAAGCATGCAGTGAGAGCGAGACAGAGATATGCGTCCAGTTGTTTTTCCAGTTGAGCTGGGAGCAGCGCTGCGGCAGAGATTATCGATTGCTATAGTTTCTAGATACGATTTTGCTGGCTTGGTGGCAATGTGTGTTGTATAATATCATAAATGCAGTGTTTATAATTCGTAAAAAGAGGAAGAAGAAGATGAAAAAAATGTAAACAACTAACAAAATGGCAAGCATATTGGATATACACAGACGAAAAATGCTTTGTGCAGCTTTTTTAATAGTTAAAAATAATAATTTGATTGCGTGTCACATGCTGAAACAGCAGAACAAAAAAAAGAGAAATATTTGGTAGGCGAAATGGCTATTGAAACGCGAGTTAGAAGGTAAGTACATAAGGTAAGTACAGGTAAGCCTGCTTTAGGTGTTTGATTTCATATCGGGTATGCGAAGAATCCCAAACGTGAGGGAAGTTCTTAACAAGATTTATAAGGAACACGGTAGCTTCCTCCGTTCACAAAATTTTTAGTAAGAATTTGTTTACAGTATACAAATGCTTCCCGCCGCAAAGCAAAACATATGTTCAACTACTGCGCGACGTTTACCAGCATTAATTTATCGATGTCTATCATGCTATCTCTCTCTTCCCAGCAAATTTAGCAAAGTCTAATGTCATATGGGCATAAGCGATGCACTGTAAAGTATTTGTACATGTAAAGTATCCAATATAATTTCACACGTAAGTGGGGTTCATAATGGTAGACAACATTTTCGGCCAATAAACAAAAAACAGCTGTTTTGACGGTTAACTACAAAAATGTATAATGTGTGATTTGAATGTCTTTTATAAATTTCGCTCTGATACTTTATGGTACGGGCGCACGGGGTACTTGTACTTCAATACTCTTTTGGGCTATCATTTGCCGCTGCGTACAGGGCTGCTTCCTCCTTCGTCAATGCCTTGGGCAGCTGTCTTGAGCAGCAGTCTTCGAGGCGCAAAAAAAACGTACTTTTCGGTCCGAAGATTCCAACAATAAAATATGCACAGTCATTGGCGAAACGCAAAACTTGGTCCAAAGAAAGCATGGAAAATTTATGATTCCTCATGCAACATCTTGGTATTGTATAGTACATATTTGCTAATACTGAGTATATCAATTTTATATCACTTCATACAGAATCTGTATCAGTATCGGTAGCGGCTGGGAACTCTCGTGAAAACTTCTACTTTTTTCTACAAACTTTTACTTTCTTTTGGCTTTTTAAAAATATTATTTTCTTTTTTGTGGGGAAGCCAAACAAAACCCACAAATCTCTTGTGCCTTTTTCATAGCCTAGTTTTTTGGGACTTTTGCATGTGGGCTGCCACGATTTAATCGGATTCTAAGGATTTCATCTATTTACTTTCTATTGTTTTCATAATATTTCATATGACCTTGCCATAGTTGGTCCGTTCCTGCGACTTTCAAATTACAATCTTCAGTCGTTTTTTGTCGTTCCATTCATTGCATTTTCTATCTAACTTTTCCCAAAATCAATGCACATTTCTGTCGGAATTATGGGTGCTATTCCTGATCCTCTGCTGAACATCACTCCACCGAACACTCACGGAACACACAGTGTACTCGGCGTTTGATATTCCTGACTTCCTTCTCTGAGGAATTGTGGCTTTAATTTTAACTATTTAGTGGTTGGCCTAGTATTATTCCATATGTCAATAGATCTGAGCCGCAACTTTTCGTCCATGGAATCTGACACAAGGTTTCTATAACAAGCTTACCTTTTACAACCTTACCTCTTCGAATAGATCATATGTATTATATCTTATCTCTTATAACTTCAGTTCCAACTTTATGGGCTTGCCCGGGACCCAATCCAAGAATATTCCTGCGCATCCTTCACGTTTCCTAATTGGTCGGATATGGTTTGCCTTCGAACGATCCATAAAGTGCATTGTGCATCAAACTTGCATCTGGATTTCTTGGGGCCGTAATATGTTTCAACATTACTATCTGACGAATCAAAGGAAATATTGCTGCCGTTCGCTTGGAGCCCTGAAAAGCCATATATGTATGTACTACTATTATGGATTTTTCGACCTTAATTTGTGGGTACTGATTAATTTTTGGCTCTTTGCCGCAAAGGTCGACTGCAGTGGTTCGTCTGTGGACTGGGGGTTTTTTTTTTGTGTACTTTGGAACGATTTAAGAGCATTATAGATTTCTCTATGACCCCTAGCTGTGTCGGAAGAAATCGGAAACTTCTCGATTATCTTCCTTCGGTTCTTTGCCTCTTTCTTCTCAGTATTCGAATTTGTATTGTTTTATTTTAGGAATTTAATTTATAGGGATATCTGCCTAGGAAAAGGCTCATTAGGTGGGTCTCATATTTGGGCCTCTTAATTTATAGGGAATGCTTTTGTCCTGATTCGCGAGGCTCCATATGAAGAGTCTCCGGTCAAACCGGATCCATACGTTAGTTTCCGGGGTAGCTATGTTTGAGCGTTATATAGCTATCTTAAGATCTTTTTGGGGTTTATTTTAGGCTGCACTTTTATTGCAAAACAAAAACGAACGAACAAAAAAATGGAAACCAGTGGATAAAATGCACATTAAATGTCCGATATATACACTGATATACATACACACATACATTACTATATATATGTATATTGCTATGAGTATCTAGAGCACACCATTGGCTGGCGACACCCCCGCTGGCCCCACAGCCAGTCCTGCCCCCTGCTGCTGCTGCTGCTGTTGCTGTTGCTGCTGTTGCTGTTGCTGTTGGAGTTTACTGCTCTGCGAGAAGTCGATGCAGGCACCGGATGTGAGATCGATCTCCTCGGAGTCTGAGCCATCGGAGCCGTCGTCGGAGTTGCTGGCCAGGGCAGCCATCCCGCCCATATCCATTCCGTGCGCGGGCGCCTTGTACAGCTTCAGTTCCGTGTAGGTCTTGGATAGCTTGTCCTGGCTATGGGGATGCCCCTGCCCCTGTCCCGGCTGCTGCTGTTGCTGCTGCTGCTGGAATGCCGGATGCATCATGGTGAAGTTGGCAGCATCCCCGCTGGCGCTTAAGTCGCTGCCCGCATGGGATTCCTTTCCGGCGGAGAGATTCTCGGCTGTTTGGCTCGGCGGACGATTGCTGCCACCACCTGTCTGCGCCCCTGCACCGGCCAAGACGGGGGGCGTGCCCAGGCTGAGGCAGCGCATCCGCCAGGCATCCTGGAGCAGCTGCAGGCGCGCCTGCTTCCGCCATTTGGCGCGACGATTCTGGAACCACACCTGAGAGATAAATGGGAGGAATAGGCGCCGGTTAATCAAAAATACTCGGTAATCCCTCAATTTATTTTACCCTATTTCCTATATCCCACAAAATCCCTCTATGAAAAATAAAAATAAAATTTCAATCTGAAATTTGAAATCTGAAATCTGAATCTGTTCCATTCAGAATAGTGTTAATATAATTAACTTTTAGTTGGATCCAAAGAGACAATGTTATAAAAACCTAAAGGAAGATCGTTTGTAGAAGGAGATTGTAGAGATTCTACAGAAAATTGCTCTCTAACCGAATATTAAACTCTATAAAAGTGATGGTATTTGTATGACATTAAGGGGGCACCCCCCATATACTTGTATGTAGAAAGTGTTCAAGGGTTCCCCTGATTTCTCCTCCTTCGTAGGATGGGACAGCATTTACCTGAACACGCGCCTCGCTGAGACTGATCCTCAGGGCCACCTCCTCGCGCAGAAATACATCCGGATAGTGGGTCTTCTGGAAGAGAGCCTCCAGCTCCTGCAGCTGCTGCGGCGTGAATGTGGTTCGGTTCCGGCGCTGCCGCCTCCGTCCGAACATGTATTCTGTGAGCAGATCGC
>OZ018401.1:18321498-18415519 GCA_963969585.1 Drosophila helvetica | reverse complement strand
TCGCTCGCTCTCTTGCTCTCTGGCTCCCCACACCCACACCCACACCGGCGTTTCTATCTCCCTCTGGCCTGGGACACGCTGCGCAGCCTCCCAACCAAAAGCTCGCTCATTCGTTCGTGTTCATTCGGCTGCTGCTCTCCTCTTGTTTCTGTGACTGCGTCGGGGGTTTATTGTTTTCTCGTTTTGACTTCGTTAAAATTACGGCACAAGCACAAAAACCCCATACGCGTTGTTCCTCTATCTGTGTGTCTATGTGTGTGTGTGTGTGTGTGTGTGTGTGTGTGTATGTGTGTGGACGTAGGCGTGGGAGAAGAGGAAAAGTCCTGTGTGCAGCGAACGTCGTGCTGTTCCATTAGATGAGTTCTGTGCCATGCACCGTGTCCTTAGAATCAATGAAAAGATTCAAAATGTTAAGGATATGTACATATGTATACGTATATGTATTTGTCAGTTTAGGGAAACAGCAGAAGTGAATGCCAGAATGAGAGGCAAAGTCTTTTCAGAAATACTACATTCATACTTTAATGTTTGTGCATTAGAGTCCTTCATGAATCCACAGTATTCATAAAAACACAGCAAAATACAGGAATAGAAAAATCAAATATAAAAGAAACCAAATACTTAGTTTTTTGACCGATTTTCATACTTTAAAACCACTGGGCTTGCTTTCAGAATAACGGTGCTTTATTTTGGCCTGTCTTTAGGGCTTCTTTCGGAGGAAATTTCGAAAAATCGCAAAAAATAATATAAACTCACTCAACTTTTGTTCTTGTCCTGTTTTAAAACGGTTCAATGCGTTAAATTACAGTTAAAATTTCACAAAATAAAGATAAAAGAAGATATAGAATAACTATTCCTGCGGATCCCATTTTGTTTGTTGCTGTTATTCGTTTCAGAATTCGTCTCGTATGCAAATTGTACGGAGATTGATGGAAAACTCATCCTAACTCTACGGAATTAGGGCAAATCAATGTCAGACATAGCCACAATTGTTCATTGTTCATAAAAAAAGGGTTTACCGCGATTCACTACAAAAAAAACCCAAATACACGCGGCAAAACGAGCGAAACATCGGAGAAATTTGACACACTCCTTGTTAGAAAATAAAGAAAAATCCTTTCCTGTCATGGAAAGATCTAAAAAATTATCTAAATGCATCAGTCAATAGCCGTACTATAATATATGGGCTGATTAGTGTCGATAAAAAATACCATATAGCTCAAAGGGTACCATACCTTAGGAAAACAAATTCAGAAGCCGAGTCAATTTCGCGAAGGTGCATTTTTCTTTTCCAAATTGGAAAAACTTGTTGTCGTCGAATGAATATTCCAGTAAATATACTGGGCAGTATAATGCTGAATAGAAAATGCAATTAAAGTGCGATTTCCCGCAGGATAATGCCCGAAACACTCCTAAATGCGGACGTTTAAATGGTTCCTGGACAACAAAGCTCCACTGACGAAATGGCCTTCACAGGGCACCTTTGGGGGATCTTAGAGAATAGGATTGTATTTTGAAAAATACGAAAAAAAAAATATGCAGCTTTTATTGTTTTATCCATAACTGTATGTATATTCATTCCTCATGAGTGAGCGAGAACAAAAAACCAAAATGTTCTGATCAAATACAGTAGCAATGGCTATACCTGTTTCGCTCAGTCCGTTTTGGGAGAGCGATTCGAGAGAGGCTTATTCTAACAGACCGAACGAAGCGAATACCGAGTCCTACCGAATCTCACCGAATCGAACTTTCAGGCCAGAGCCACAACCAACCGAGAGGCGCTGCCGCATGACACGCGGCACACACGAATATAAACGAACCAAAAAAGTACATCTATTTCACCTCGCCTTGCCCCACTGTGGCGCCTCCCCAGCTCCCATCCCAAACTTGTCTTTGTGTATGGAATGTTGTACCTGTGAATAATAAAATTCAAATCACTTAATGCTACAAGCTGCGGCAGTGTCAGTGCCAGTGCGAGAGAGAGAGAAGGAGAGAGAGAGAGACAGAAAGAGAGGCAGGCTTCGGCACTGACGTCGGCAGCAGAACAATAAGGCAACACCCTGTGGCACAGAGGTGGAGTGGCGAGGAGAGGGTGGTATGGGGCATAAGAAAATGAGGTTGCCACCACAGCTGATGATGATTATGATGCTGATGTTGCAGCAACAGCAACAGCAGCAGCAGCAGAAGCAGCGGAGGGAGCAGCGAAACAATGCAAGCACATCCTTGTCTCTTTTTCTCTGTCTGCGTCTCTCTCTCTGTGTGTGTGTGTGTGTGTTAAACAAATGAAGGGATGTAATTTTCTCATTTGCATTTGCATTGTATTGTGTTGTGTTGTGTTCGGCTTCGGGCTCCACCTGCCACCTGCCCCTGCCCCAGCCCCAGCCACTGGCCCTGCCACACGCTTTTCCGTTTTACTTTTTGCGCTGCGCTTGCGCTGGAAATTATATTTATTTATTATTTATGAAGAATAGGCGTGGCACTCCTTCCCCACCGCACCACCCCACCACCCCACCACCCACCACCACCTTCGCTCGCTGTTTTTGTGTGCGCTTTATTTCATTTTCATTTGCTTCTTTTTGCGCCGAAGCCAATCATAAGCGAGACCAGATGATGTCCTTGTCTCTGTGTGTCTTTGTGTGGGTGGATGGGTTGTGTGTGTGTGTGCGTGGGTGTGGGTGTGGGTGTGGGTGTGAGAGGGTTGACCAGGGATAACAAGCGGAACAGGAGCGGGGGTGCTGACATCGTTGACGAACGACCAGGGAGTGTTGACAGGTTCATTGAAATTATGAAAAAAAAGAATTACAACCAGGGACCGTAATCATTAGAGGTTTTCTTTTAAAAATCACCTCATAATGATTATTTAATGATTTTTACGATTTTTTTCAACGATAATGATTAATTTTGATTAATTTTATAATAATCATAGGTAATCATTATTTTTGATCAAAAAAAATAAAACTCAAAAATAATGATTATTTCGTTCTATAAAACTGACTAATTCAGGGTTTTGCTTCTTTTAAAATCAATGATTAATTTTTAAGTAGCAATAAGAAGTAAGAAGTAAGCAAGTAAGAAATCCTACAAAAGATTACACGACTTTTAAATACCCTGTACTTATTAATTAACAATAATAAGATTGTCAATGTAAAATCTTAGGATAAGACTTTTTCACTTGAAAATGTTTCCCAACATTTATATGCTTTAATGGGAACACACCCAACAGACTATTTAAGTACAGGGCATTATAAGAGCCGTTAGATTTGTTTTAAAAGGACAAACAATAGACTATAAGGGAAATAAATGAAATTTAATAGAAAATAGTTGTCCTTGAAGGACATGTGATGTATCATATGAAAGGCATTCAATCATAGATCAAGAGTATGTAATCATATCGGCGAAAATTTTTACACGGAAGCCGTAAACTATTGTTGAGTTTTACTTTGAGCGAATCTTTACTTTAAAACTTACTTTAAAAATCATTTATAATCATTATTTTTTAGTTTTATTTTTTTTTTCCTGAAAAATAATGATTACTGTAAATTTGATCAACTTCTGGTTTCTACTTTATGTAGATATCCACTACTTTGAGAGTTTGTATTGTATTGTATTTGTATCTTGAAAAGCGTGGCATTTGTTTTGCTAAATTTAATTTCTTTGCAAATAAGAATACAACTTTTAAAAAATTTAACTCTTTCATCCTTTTTATTTGAACATTTTACCGTACCAAAGCAACGCAAGAATGTAAATGATCATACATATGTATGTACCATGATCATCAATTTGGGCCGAACTAGTCGATTCCATGGGTCGTCGATATGCCGAAATCACTAAAAATCACAGTGCCATAACCAAATATTAAAGTTATAAGTAAATCAACTAGCCTTTGAAGCTAAACATATGTTTTTCTTAGCCTCAGGTCTCCCGTTTCCATTATTTTTTCCTGGACTAAAAAAAATAATTTATTTTTATTATTTTTTCCACCACTGTACATATGTACATCAGTATATCTCCAGACCGTATTATTTTCGATCACCAGAGATGATCAGAAATTTGGTGTTTTTAAAGCTGAACAGAGAGCAGAGGAATATTATACATTTTTCTACATTTTGTCTACGATATATACATATATGTACGTTCTACGATATGTAAGTTCTGCGAATTAATATTTTCTCGTATAAAGGATCGTCGTTCATGTCCCCCTCTAGCACTTTCTTCGGCGTGTTCTCTCTGAATAGATCACTTTTTTGGTACAGTCTTCTACTGTTAACTAACATGAGTACTTTTGTAAACATATGTTCATATACGATATTAATTATTTTGTATTATGTTGGACAATTCCCTTAGCCCCCTCTTCTTTGTCCCTCTACTTTTCCTTGCTTCGCAGCCTCTTTGTTGCTGTGTTTTTCTCCTGTTCTTTGCTCTCGCTTCCTGGCATTCCCTCAGCGCCATTTTTAATTTTGTAATTTGATGCTGTCTCTCTGTTGTTGTTGGAATTCATTAGGCAACGCGTTTTCCACCTGAGCATAGGAGTGGGAGAGACAGTGATAGGGTGGAGTTGTCCCCCCCACACCCCGACGGCTGCTTAAATCACCCATCTTCCACCCACTCTGCTCTCTATTCTTTTCCATGCCCATTCCTTCCATTGCCTCTTATTCGCTCTCACTCGCTCGCTCGCTGTGTGCACGAGTATGTGTGGGTCCATTGTTTTGTCGCGCTGATTGGTCTTTCACTAGCTTCCTGTACATGTGTGTGTGTGTGTGTGTGTGTGTGTGGCTGTGGCTGTGTGAGGCGTGTGGCTGTTTGTGTGTGTGTATGCACCATTGTTTAAGCCCTGTCTCGCTCTAGCATTTTGCTGCCGTTGTTAATTATTTATTTTAGCGCGCTCTTCTCCTGCCCACCCCAAACCCTGGTGTTCCCCCTCCCTCCTTTCCATTGTTGCTTTTTATTTAAGATTTTTTTGATTTAATATGCCTCTCTGCGCCCGAAATACAAAACAAAATGGCGTCTACTGGGCATCATCAGGTGCATAATCATGTGCAGCCCGAAAGTAGGCAATGCTTTGTGTTTTGTTTGCTGCGATTGAAATTAATCCAAGAAAACGCATCCCCACCCCCACATACCACATACCGAACACACATACACACACTATTTGTGGTAAGTGTTTATTCAATTAAATCTGATGGCTGCTGGACATCTTTTTGTGGAACAAAATAACGTATGCGTAATATTTCTTAAGTCACATTCATTACAGCACTAGATCATTAGCGAGTACAATAAATATAAATATATAATATGCATACATGGTACATGTAGTATAATACTATAATAAAATGTAGTATACAGTTAACTGCAGGTCTCAGCGCTCTGCATCTCTATTTTTCGCAAGGAAAAATAAATTCATCCGATAAATTAAACAATTATCCCTAAGATTGGCTGATTTCTATGAGCCAAATAAAAAGAGGAGTAGAGTGTTTAAACTACACATAAGATTCAGAGTTTTTAAAGGTTTTTAATTGATTTTTATGTTATTTATAATGTGTTATTAAACATTTATAAGCAATTAGAATATAAATATAATTATAAAAATGTTTTGGGTCCGTCGTGTGCCGATCTTTTACTCATATTGGCAGGAGCGATCGAAGTTAGGGTCCGGGGACTAGCGAGCGTGCGATGCGAGTGCTTGGGGCACTTTCCCCAAAGTTTTTTATAATTTTGTAAAGGGAAAATACGATTTTATTTATTTTAATTTTGGATCTTTAATTTGCATTGCAAATTCTATTTTTTATATATAAATAACAAATTTTCCATTGACATTTTCACAACAACATTTTCAAAGACATATTTTATACAATTCTGTTGTTCCATTCATATTAATATAGTTTACTGAGGGGAGTTGGGGCTTTCTGAAGTTGAAAGCAACGGCCAGATGTGGAAGATTTAGTTCATGTAATGCCGGTATTACCAATGTCGAGGCAGACCACTCCCCTTTAAGCCCCCGCCCTGCACCGCTACTCTGTCTGCGACCACCAGCACTTAGTCTCAAAGGGCCGACCAGATCCAGGTTATCCTCGATTATTCTCTATTTATTTATTGATTAATAATTATTTTTAAGATAATAATAATATATATTAATGATAAATGCAGAAGAATAAAAAATTAAACATCTTATAATTCCCGATTATGGTATCTATCAAAGGCTATATTTCAAGGGATATTTCGGGGATACTTTCTGGGATTTTGCTGGGATATTTTCTGATCTTCCGGACAAAGAGGCATGGATCCTGTTGAGCTCCTGAGCTTTTGCAGCAGAGTAGCTTGCGATATATTAAAATTCGACGATTGTTCAGTTAACTACAGTTTATTGTGGGGTATATAATGCGATACAGAGTCGAAGGAATAGCGAAGGTTCGTGTTGGGTTCAGGACGGGAGCGTGACGAGTCTGCTGGAGATTAGCTCGATTCAAGACGTCGGATCGAGGAGCTATTCGCAGTAGACTTGCGAGAGGTGAGTGCTAGGTCCAGACTGTTCAAGGGCAGGCGGTCCGAATTGTCCGTGCCCTAATGCGAGGATGAAAGAAAAAGGACGCGGGAGAACGGCTGGATAGGCTGCTACCGTGGGGGGGTGGTGCAGTGGGTGGTGCAAACAACATACAATAATAGGAATAGGAATTCAATATACTACTGCACCGCTGGCTATAATGCATCCAACAGATCCAGATTCGCGAATTTCATCGAGTTTTCCCAGAGACTGTACATATTTCCCCAACGACTGAAAGCCTTACCATTTTAAAGATTCATTTGAAAATCTATTGGTATGATGCGGAGGCGGATGCGGATGCGGAATCCCACTGACGGAACTGAGCGGAGCGGATGGAGCGGATGGAGCGGATGGATGTTCCCGAACTTGTACCCAGCCTTACAATCGTTCAAGCGACAAACAAAAAGCAAACAATGAAATTTTGCTGTTTCGTTGCTTCTGTGGGAGAATGATTGTCGCGTCAAAAAGATTTCTGCTCTGCGGGCAGTGGGATGTGGGTGTGGGTGTGGGTGTTGTGGGGTGTGGGATGTCGTTCTGATGTTCTGATGTTGTTCTGCCGCCAAAGACGCTAGTTAATTGGAATTTTTAATTATGATTTGTCAATGCAATGGGTAAAAAAAGGCGAAACAAAAACGGGAAGGGAATAGAATGGAATGTAATGGAAGGGAAAGGAGAGGAGAGGAGAGTAGAGGAGAACAAAACAGAGCGAAGCCCGAGCCCGAGCCCACAATATGCCGCATATCCTGGCACGGTGGCACGCATAAAACTAGACGTCCGGGCCCAGCCATCATTATATATTTTTTTTGTTCATCTGCATCTCTGTTGCATTTTGTAATCATTTTAATTGCCCCAATAATGAGTACAGCATTCCTCCGCCTCCGCCTCTGCCGCTGCCCCTGCTTGCCCCAATGGCTGCCTCTTGGCACCAGTCTCGCTTATGAAAATCATTAAGTTAATTACATTTTTTGCACGCGCCCAAATGCAGCAACACGAGCGGGACAGAAACAGAAACATAAACATAAACAGTGGCACAGAAAGAGAGAGGCAGAGGGAGAGGCAGAGGCAGGGGGAGAGGGAGAGGGAGATGGAGGAGCAAAGAAAAAACACAAAAATTATAATCAGCGCCACACAAAAGCACACGGTGATGCTGCCAGAGTAATGCTCGGGCTTTTCGGATGGGGCATCTGGGGTGGCAATGTGGCAGTGGCGGTGGCGCTGGCAGTGGAGGCGTGGTCTAGGCGCCTCGAAAATGGGGGAAAAAAAATGGGAAAAGGCGGAAACGGGATGAGAGAAAATGTTTCTCATAATACTAATTGCATAGTCACAATGTCATTTTCCGGAGCGGTGGGGGGAGTGGGGAAATGAGCCGCGCGCCGCCGAGCCAGGGTTGCCGCCCATGACAGCTGTCTGTCAGCAGAGACGAAAACGAAACGAAACGGAACGGAATGAAACGAAATGAGATGAGATGAGAAGAGAAGAAGAATGGGGGAATGGGGGAATGACTGGAGGAGATGGATGGGCGGATGGGAAGATGTGCCAGGCAAAGAGGGAGATGAAAACTGAATTTATGCTGCAAATGCAGCCAAGCAAGAACAACAACAACGACAACACGCCCGGCAAGGACTCAACTCTGGGCGGCACTCGGTGGAGGCACGGTTGCATTTCACAAAAGAAAATGAGTTGGAAAAAAAAGTAATTAAAAAAAACACACACACAAACAACAAGAACAACAAATGCGGCTGGAGAAAAGGAGAGAAGGGAATGCAGAGGGAAGCGGGAAGCGAAAGGACCGGCAGGGCCAAGACGAAGCCAAGATGCGCTCCCGGAACATGACATCAGGATCGGGAGGGAACGGTATGGATCACTGGGCAACGAACGATTGGGATCCACCCAGAATATCTATGAAATAATATAATATAAAAAGCGTTGGACGAAATGAAACGATTGAAATCTAATGCAAGTCAGGAAGAGGTAAAAGAAAGGAAATTACGATCAAAATGGAACGATTGAAATCGAATGGAAGTAAAGAGGTGGTAAAAGAAAGAAAATAACGATCAAACTGGAACGATTGGAATGAGACATCGTGAAACTAACAGAGGGAAACGCAGCAGTAAGCGCGTAATTATTAGCAGAATAAGCAGAATGGAACAGACTGAAACAAAAGGTGGAATAGTAAAGAATTTGGTTGGAAAATCATTCCACAAAAAAGAAAACGAAATGGTACTAGCAGAACAGAAAAGACTCCTCGCAAAACAAAGGAACGACGCAATCTCAATGAAAATATACGAATGGAACGAGCGAATCTGAACAAGTGAGAATGAAACAAGTGAAACTCAGGATACTTTTGGAAAAATACTGGGAATACAATAGAAATCATACAAAATAAGAAAAGATCAGAGGATTAATGAAATGAAACGCGATAATTCTACGGAATAGGGACAACGGAATGGAACATATGAGAACATCGAGCCACGTGCATCGTCTGTGCAAAGTCTCGGAATAGGAACGTTGGAATAGGCAGCTTCCGCTGGAGTCGCGCGCGAAAGAGACCCATCCAGGAATGCGCTGCCTTTCGTTGTCAGTGTCACGGACCCGGCTAGGGAAAATTAAAATGCATTAACACAAGGCAACAATGTGGGCAAATGTTAACATTGAGCGCTAATTTGCCACATGCCTCCCCCCTCCGGGCTGCAGTGGAAGAGGGCAGGGGGACTGCGACTGGGACTGGGGCCACACACATGTCAGACGAGTGATGACAACAAAGTGGATTCGCATCCGTGTATCCGTTGGATGGTTGGATGGATGGAAGGATGGAAGGATGGTGATGGCTGGAGTTCCAGAAGATACAGAATATGAATTTCCTTAATATTTCGAAAGGAAATGCACTGCGCTGAGCCTCGATTGCAGGATTTTCCCCATATGCATTTCCCTCTCAGCTCTTTTCCACTCATCAATGTGTCCGGTCCTGGGTCCTGTCCGGCTTTTTGTTGGTGCAGAAATTACAGATTTTCAATTCATTTTGCCAAAATCAATTTCGTAAATTATAATGCACAAAAGAACACAGAAATGCGCACAAATAAATCCTATATCTATATCTACATATATATAAATCCCGTTACTTTTTTGCTGCTGCTGCTGTTGCTGCTGCTGCATCCTTTGTTGGCCTTTGGGGTCTCAATGGGAATAAAGTCGTGGAGCGCCGCAGCGATCCAGGTCGAGAGGTGAGAGAGGAGGGCAGCGTCGCAGGAGGAGGAGGAGGAGGAGCTGGATTCCATTGCTGCATCAATTATATTGATTGCATTTGCAATGCCACAGCTGCAGCTGCAAGCCCTGCTGCATCGGAAAAGTGCAATAATGCAAATGCATTTTGCTGGCAGTTTTGAATTTGATTTTCGATTTTCGATTGAGTGTGCCGATGTACCGAATTTTATTGGCCAAAACAAAAATTGCCTGGCTGGCCGCTTGCTTCCAAAAATTGTCTAATTCAATTAGCAACTGGAGTCTGGTCCAGCCCGGTCCGGTCCAGCCCTGACCGAAGCGTTCATACTTTTTTTATCCATCGCTTACCCCTTTGATTGGATGTCGGTTGGACTCAACCCCAAAGCGGGTGGAGCAAGGCCAGAACAGGCCAAATGTTTGCTATTGATCTCATGGGAAAGTAAGTGGGTTGAGGTTGGTTGCGGGGAAATCCCGAATTTCTACAGCACCAGGGGCCATGTGACCTTGCGGCAACTCCCCCCACATGTCAAAAGGACCCTCAAGGTACTTGTCTTCTGTTAAATAGCGCTTTTGAAGAGGTCCTCTGCCATGTTCAGGGACCATTCTCGAGCTACAGCCTCCTCTCGAAGGACCAAGAGATACATTTAACATCCATATGGACGCTTAGGACTCCTACGGAATGCCTTGGGAATTTTCATCCAGGGCTGAAGACTCGTTTTGGATTCCCGGTTAGAGGCTCTCCAATAAGAGTCCATTTCAGATAATGTCATTCCTCTTCCTATAAATCATTCGCCATTGTGGCGAATCTGCTAGGAAAATGTCTTATTTTCCATGGAATTCGCGTGTGTATGTAGCGAAATATATGTATGTTTGTTCCCTCCGTACTATCCCTTTTTCGGGAGACCCGCTTTCAGCCACTCCTTCGCTGTGTATTTCCTCTGTCCTCTGTCCTGCCCGCCTGTCTCCTGCTCGTCTCGCAAGTTTTCGTCAGGAGACAATGAACAGCGACAGAATTTTTCATTGTTTACCGCGAGTTGAGGCCATAAAACTACTAAACAAAACAGCCACGCCTACACCACCACCTCAAAGCACCAACCACCAACAACCACCCATCACCCATCGCCCATCGCCCATCAGCACCGCATCTCCATTGTTGCTGTACGTGATGGCCACACGATGGGCATTCCACCGTCGACTTTTGCTTGCCATTCACACTATTTTCATCGGTGTGTTTTTCGTGTATACGCGGCTTGCCCTTTCCCGACGGAACCGGGAGCTTCATGTCGGTGGTAAGTCGGTCATCTAGCTCTGTGAATATCAGCCAAGCATCGGTGGAATGCCTGTCATTCGATAAAACTCAATAATTCATTTTATACGGTAAATGAAAATATTGTGTGCTTACATCTTATGATTTTTTTTAACCTATGAACCTATATTTTATACCGATGTACCGATGCTTAGATGGAATGCCTGGCATCGGAGGAATGCCTTTCGTGTAACGCCGCACGGGCCAGCATTTTCCAGCAGGCAGGCAGGCAGGCAGGCGGCTCGGAAAATGCAGTCAAGCAAATGCACGCGCCTGCCCCGCCTTCAGTGGTGGGGCGATAGTGGGTGGCAGCTCTGGCGTGATGGCGGAAGCTGGGGGAGGGGGGGAAGTAAGATGGCTGCGGCAAAAATTAATCAAAACATTGCATAAAGGCAGCAAAAATAATAACAATAACAATGTAGAACGTCAGGAAGAAAGAAGCCAGCGAGAGAGAGAGGGAGAGAGAGATGTTGACAGGCGAAAAACACCACTGCAACACCACCCCCCCCGCATCCATACCCCCGTACAGCAGCAGCATTGTGATGATGATGATGATGATGCCACTGACACAAAAGCAGCAAACAACTGTCGACAAGGATCTCATTTGTTATACTGATTATGTTGGCGCCTTCCAATGAGAGACAGAGACAAAGAAGCAGAAAGGCAGGCAGAGAGAGATAGAGACAGATGGATAGTGTGGGAAGGGGGAGGGGAGGAGGATTCACAACAAAATCAGGATGTTCCTCCACGAACATCCTTCCCGACTGTCAATTCGAATCACGGGGAAAGCCGCTGCTCAAAAAGGGGAGCAAGTATAATGTTTTCTATGAAAAATTATGATTTGCAGATATACTTCAATTTTCTTCAAATTTGAATTCATTCTACGCTTACATGTGACTAGTGAAATGCAGCAGACCGATAATGATTTTCCATGTTATTTTCAAAGAAAACTGGGGCTTTTGAAAGTGGCTTTGGTATTTCCATGAACCATCTTGAAAGTCTCTCAACAATAAAGGAAGTAAATGCTGCTTTTTCTATGAAAAATATGAAAATATATTTTGGCATGAAAGAGGGCTACCATTGACTCCTGTATCATTCTACGTTGACGGGTGAATGGCAAATCCAATCGATAGTTGCTCATCTTTTAATGAAGCACGATGGAGGCCATCAATTCAAATGATATCATTTTCATGTGGAATATTTATATCAAAACATCACATCATATTTCTAACAGTGTACAAGCACTGCCAGCAGGACCTCCTTTTCCCCCTATACCACCAGCTTGTCATCCGCTTTTGTTTCGTTTTTTCCTTCTCGTGTCTGTTTCAATGCTTCCTCTTTCGGTCTCTGTTTCTGTTTCTCCTCTCAGAGCTGTTGTTCCTTGAGAAAAATGAAATCATAATATGTAATCAGGATTCGGTCGTGTCTGTGCACCAGTGTCTCTCCCTGTCTCTCCCTGTCTCTCTCTCTCTCTGTGGGAGTGGGGAAGTCATTGTTCCGGCAACTTGGAATGCAAATTCGAAACATAATTGATTGGATTATGTTCAGACCGTTGGAAGGACACAAGACACGAAAGGCATAATATTTGGGAACTAGAGTATAATCTGCAAGATCCAGGCTCTTAGGCGTTTTCGGAGCTTGTTTCTTTCTTATCGATCTTATGGTTCTGTCTCAATTGACTTTTAAGAGGCTCAAACCCGCTTGAAAACTGATTCAAACTGTTTTAAATCTCGTTCAGAACTGGTTACTACTGGCCTAATGGCCCAATGCTTCAAAACAGTTTCATATTCGATTTTAAATTACATCAGAATATGTTTAAAAGGTGTTACACATCCCTGTGGCCTATCGATTGCCGTTCCGCTTTAATTCCTAATTAGATAATTGATCCGAAAACGATACACATCCCCTCCGCAGACACTCCATCGCATGGGGGTTCTCCGGACTCCATATATCACATGCCACACAATGTCTCCGCTCCGATCAGACATAAATTAAAATCAAATAAATGAAATCAACAGAAATACTCGTACAAAAAGAGTGGAAAGAAATCAAAGAGCATTCAGAGGGCCTTGAACTTGAACAACAATTGAAATTGCTGGATTATCAAATCAAAAACAAAACAGCAACAACAAACCGAACAAACAGAAATCTGAATACCAGAACAAAAGTCAAAAAGCAAGAAGCGAAAAGAAAAAAAACAAAAACCATCATCCGAGCGAGAGAGAGAGAGACAGAGAGAGGGTAGAGCCAGTGCACAGTGGGACAGGGGGACAGGGGGACAGGGGCGTATGGTGGCTGTGGGCAATGTTAGTGCAATTAATTAAAAAGCTAGATTCACACACACCCCACACATAGCCATACATATGTACATGTTGTACATGCATATGTACATGTATGTGTGCATCGGCAGAACAATAAGGGGAAGAACCACAGGGGAACGGAAGCAATGCCTCTCTCTCTCTCTCTTTTTTGGAGAGAGACGAAGGCCTAGATACCCTTTCATGGCAATGTAATCCCACTGTTTATCATGCTGGAAGAGTATACAATTATTGACAACTGATTGGTGAAATTCTTCTCCGAAAATAGGAGAATATCCTGCGAGAATTTTAAAAGATATATGCAACATACATACATAGCTACGTGTAGATCCTTTGTATTGAAGTAGTCGATAAATAATAACCAATAATAAGGACTGAGAATGTCATCAGAATAATAAAATTGTGCCACAAAATGCAAACTTTTGAATTGAATTTGCACGGAACTAAAAAAAAAACATTTGGGGAATATATCAAATTTTCCAAGAATGGGATCTAATTATTTGAGGATTTCTGATGCTGAAACCACATATACCCTCCGCACAGGGTATACGAAGAAGAAATGCCACATATGTGTAAAAAAAGAGGAGGAAAACTTTGCACAAATTAAAAAAAAAAAAATCAACAACAAGAATGGTCGACTCAACATTCGATTCTATTTTTCTTTTGCACTCTGCAGTCTCTCTCTCTCCCTCTCTCTGGATATCTGTCTCTTTTGCTCGCTTGTGCTTTTAAAGTTGGTCTTGCACAGGTTGTTTTGATACCCTGTAAGCGGGTATATTGAAAGGACCTTCATTTTACTGACATTTTATTATTTTTTTGACACAATTATATTTAGAGTAATTATCTATTAAAAAAAAGGTAGATTCATTCCGATTCGGTTGGTTATTTTTGCAGCCAGAATGTGGAGGGAAAAGTAAACCCCAAATGGGGTATTCCATAGTCCGAATATATTCCCCTGCTTGACTTGTATTCTGATTGAATTGAAAACATTTTATGCATTTGATTTAATCAAAAGAGAAACAGCAGCAGCAGCAGCAGCAGAGAGCAGAGAGCAGAAAGCAGAGAGCAGAAAGCAGAATGCGGTTCGGGTACCGGTTCAGGCTACGGTTCAGTTCAGGTTCACCGGCAAAATGCTGGCTGGCCATGGTGGTGGCAGTCAGTCATTCAAATGAAATGCAAAATGGCATTCATTCATGCAATTTGCATTGTTTGACGGTTCCCGGGGACACAACGTCCGACCGCCGACCACCGACCACCGCCAGACCTACAATATACGAATACGAATATATGTGCCGTGCCCGTGCCCGTGCCCGTGCCCATGCCCATGCCCGTGCCATGCCTCACTCATCCACTTCCGATCTGTGTGCGACATCAGTGCGACCAGCCCCCTCCTGGCTAAACGTTTCGTCAGGCAGCGGTGGCGACGGCGACGGCGGCCACCTGTGCCCATCTGTGCCCACAATGGGAGCACACCACACCACACAACGATGTGGAGGAGGAAGGGGTAGGAGGTAGTGCCAGTGCCAGTGCCAGTGGATGAGGATAAAGCAGCAGAAAGCACGCTTCGGCGATTTGGATAAACTTAGTTTTTGATTTCATTCCACACAAAAGAGTTCCATCTAAAGACCAATTTATAATGAAATCAACTCTCCCTTTCCTGCAGGATGAGGCCTTGTATGACAAGTCCTTGGATCTCGGAGATCCCTGGATACCTTGAAGAAATTTCTCCTCTCTCTCTCTCCCACCACTGGCACAATGTTAATTAACTTTTGCTCCAAGTTGGCAATTTGCACACACATATGTATGCAGTCCCCTCCCTCCTCTCCATTACTGAGGTCAGCGGCCCACCACGCCCAACAGTTGGAACTTACTTGTTTGCATTTTCCCTGCTTTTCCACCCTGTCCAGCGTTTTTGTGTGTTTTGTGTAATTCATTTGCCGTTTTGCTTGTAATTTGTTACAGTTTTTTAATCTTGCATTGTTCTAAGCAGCAGAATCCTTCAGTCCGTGTCCGTCAGACGAAGCTTGAATGAAGGACCCGGTCCCGGACCCGGACACGGACACGGCGACTGACGGACATGACCAGCGGGCAAGGGGGCAAGGGCAGAGCAGAGCAGAGCAGAGATGCAGATGTAATCAACATCATAATCATTGGCGACGGGGCCAGCATTTTGCATCTCTCCACATTCGCATCCTCATTGTCCGGAAGCGACAGGAGGAGCCGCCGCAGTTTGCCTGCCTCATCATGATGTTGCCACTTCTGCAGGTCCTCCTGCACTTCTGCTCCTTCTCCTGGTGCCCGTCCGGGACCTGTCCGAGTTGGGCAAAACTCATTTGGTTCGCATGTGTGTGGAATCACATTCGATGGGGCCTAGAGATGGGTGCGTGAATCATGATGCGATTCATTAGATATATCCTATATGTATGTATTTATAAACGATATCTCTGGTACGATAGTTGGGGCTCCCTTTGATGGGTCCTTCCTTTACTTGTGAATGGCCAATGCAACTCTAGCATGCAACTATCGTGCATCGTGATGGTATGCAGCCATCTCGAGTCCATATGACTCGACATGATGTCCTCCCCCTTCTTCCTTATGTGTAATTTTTTTTATATTTTCTTTTTTAATTATTATAATTTTACACACACACACAGAGAGCGGGGGGAGGCACATGCACATGGGCAACAACAATGGACGAAGGCGGCGCTATCGCATAATTCATTTGAAAGGCGCACAAAAGGCGCGCATGGAAATGGAATTGGAATTCATACACCAACAGAACAGAAGCAGAACAGAACCCCCACAAACAATAATACATATTAATAAAAAACGAAAAAAATAAAGAAAAAAAAAAGTGGGAGAGGGTTGTGAGTGATAGAACTATAGTTTTTGTGTGTTTTATGGCTTGGGATGTGTGAATGCCGGAATACAATAAAATAAAAATAAAAACGAGAAAGAACGTTGTGAGCCGCGTCTACGGCCGCGGCTCTACTTTATACCCGGTACTCAGTCAGTGTATATATATGTGAACTTACGATATATGTAATTTATTACTTTATTATTAATTTTAGCCAAAAAAGAAAAAATTATGTCGAACTCTTTCCATTTTTGTTTACATATGTTTTTTACATCTGCCTTCTCTACATTTGTACATCTACATACGTCTTAGCTACGACTCGTGGAGATGTGTGCGAGAGAGAGAGAAAGTTAGTAAGCGCTTGGAAGGCCACTGAAATTTCATTTGTTCCTTCTGGCTATATTTATGATCCGACCTGATCCAGATGCCAAACTCTGATAAATATAGCCATTCTCTATTATTCTGCGTTTTGGATTCTTCGTATCTTTAAAATTGTGCATGCCACAGATTTTCATCCTTTGTGTGGGTGGAAGGGGGCGGGGCGAAATTTTGAAATACACTTGTAACAGTGGTATATCACAGGAGTCTGGATACAAAATTTGATTGCTCTAGCTTTTATAGACTCTGAGATATAGGCGCTTATGAAGACGGACGGACAGACAGACATGGCTATATCGACTCGGCTATTGACGCTGATCAAGAATATATATACCATATGGGGTCGGAAAAGCTTCCTTCTGGGTGTTACACACATCCACTTTTGGCACAAATCTAATATACCCCTATACTCTTCGATTACCGGGTATAATAATAATCATCCACAATCCCCACAACAGACGAGCGAACGGCCCACTAAATTCCACAATTGTTTTTCTTTACGAGTAATTTTTTGCTCGCTCTCCCCTTGTTCGTTGGTCTTATCGATATGATATGCACGGTGCTGTATGGTACAGTGCTTATGACAGATATACGGAAATTGCGCGTGGTGTCCCTAAATAGCTGTATAGACGATTCAAATTTCCCGTCCAATGGACCCAAACAATATCTATCGTAGATTTAATCGTGTATTTATGATCGCTAGAGCAAACTGTTAAAAGGAAGGTCTACCCTATGATCTATTATAAGCGTGTTAGATGTAAGCTCACTTCTTATCTACAGTACATTACGGCACAGTAGGGAAAACAATGGATACCACCTCAACTGTGCTTTAAGGTATGGTATATGGTATGGTGAATCCTGGAGCTACGCCAGTCTCCCAATTGCGTCGCTTCGACCGGGATGCCTACACCTCTTGGGTAGGCAGATCGATGAATCCAGCTAATGACTCGCCCCCGTCCTTTCTTGAATTGGGATCATGGGCAAGCCAACGAGCAGATGCCACACCTCTTTGTTGTTTCGGAACCGACCAATGCATGCCAGAGTGTAGCCACTTTCAAGTTGGAAAAAAAAAGAAAATAAGCTTCTGGTCCTTCCCACTGCCTTACTGTCACTACATACATATGTGACCAGGGCGAGCAAACTATACATGATCAGAGCGCATTGTCTGACAATAAGAGCCATCCCGAATAGCGCCAGTCGCACGTCCTCAGAATCAGAAGTATGTGCCAGAATGCCACCGAGAAACTCCGCCGACACTGCCACCGGACGCCACTGGCGTCCCTTCGGATGTGTCCCTTGGGAGGAATGCATTGGGCGCATTGGCCTGCGGCTTGTGTATTTTGCTTGCTTCTAAAATTTAAATCAAAATTGAGTCACCAAAACATATACAAAATAAACAAATCCGCATACAAACCGGACCAAACGAAAAACACTAGAGATTTTCGACTTGAAACAACTAGATTTTGAACCAAAATGTTCTCCTATTCTTATTTCATGTTCCCTTGATAACAGCCGTTTGATATAAGTTTCATCTCCGACTGGGGACCAACAAAGCTATGGGATACTTGGGGAAACATACCAGTTATGGCCCCGCTTCGTTTTCGCCTCATAGCTTTTGACCAAGAGCATATTATACCAACTTATGTATACGAATTAAGAGCTAGATATCTTAGGTAAACGTTTGTGAAGAAACTAAATTTGTTCCTTCGAATAGAAAAAAGTAATTAAGAATTTACTGAAGTGATCATTTTTTGAAAAATGAAATTAAACCACAACAAATAGGGAAAAAATGAAAATTTATAAATATTTAGGGCCTTTACTGGCCTACTCTTTCTTGGTGCGCTTAGCTTATGGCTTGGAAAATTTAAATTTAAAAACAGTGTTAAAATGTGTCACGTTAACTTAAACAATTATATTACGCAGTTTCTCGACGAAACACGCAAAAACATGGTGCTATATAAGGCGGCCTCCACTTGGAAATAACAATAATAATTTCAAGAGACCAAAAAATGTTGTTATGCATACATTATGCTTCGATATGAAGATATATCAAAAAGTAAATTGACAACACTGCAAAAAAAAGAAACACTCATATTTTTAAACAATTTTGAACACCCATATATCGAAATTCGAAAATAATAAACTATAGACTATATAGACTATAAAAGCAAGAGGAACACAATTTTGCATCCAGACTCCTGTCATATCGCACTGTTACAAGTCTATTTCAAAAATTCGCCCCGCCCCCTTCCGCCCACTCCAAGGACGAAAATCTGTGGCATGCACAATTTTAAAGATACGAGAAAACTTAAAACGCAGAATCGTAGAAAATGACCATATCTATCAGAGTGTTGAATCTGGATCGGATCGGATCGGATCATAAATATAGCCACAATGAAGAAAACCATTTCGAAATGCATCGTTTCCTCTCGCTTTCTCTCATACACCGGGGTAGGGGCTGTGCCCCTACCTATTTTTATACCCGGTACTCGAAGAGTAAAGGGGTATATTAGATTTGTGCAAAAAATTAATGTGTGTAACACCCAGAAGGAAGCGTTTCCGACCCCATAAAGTATATATATTCTTGATCAGCATCAATAGCCGAGTCGATATAGCTATGTCTGTCTGTCCGTCCGTCTGTCCGTCTTCATTAGCGCCTATAGCTCAAAGACCATAACAGCTAGAGGAACACAATTTTGTATCCAGACTCCTGTCCTATCGCACTGTTACAAGTGTATTTCCAAATTTCGCCCCGCCCCCTTCCGCCCACTCCAAGGACGAAAATCTGTGGCATGCACAATTTTAAAGATACGAGAAAACTAAAAACGCAGAATCGTAGAGAATGAGCATATCTATCAGATTGTTGAATCTGGATCAGATCAGATGATAAATATAGCTACAATGAAGAAAACCATTTCGAAATGCATCGTTCCCTCTCGCTCTCTCTCACACACAGGGGTAGGCGCTATGCCTGATCGAATTTTTTGACGCCTAGCTCTCAGAGACTATAAGAGCTAGAACCACCAAACTTTCTATCCAAGCTCCTGTGATATCAAACCGAGACAAGTTTGTTTTAAAATTCGGCCACGCCCCCTTCCGCCCCCACAAAAGATGAAAATCTACAATTTTGAAGATACGGGAAAACAAAAAACGCAGAATCATAGGAAATGACTATATCTATCAGAGTATTGAATTTTGATCAGATCGAATCATAAATATAGTCAGAGGGAACAAATAAAATTTCAGTGGCCTCCCAAGCGCAGACTGATTCCCTCTCTCTCTCGCACACAGCCGAGTTTGTATATGTAGGAAGTAGATAAAAACATGTAGAAATGGCAGATGTAAAAAATTTATGTAAACAAATATGGAAACATCTAATAGATCTAAAATTAAATTTTTCCCTTTTCCGTACATGTAATAAATTACAACAAGCTCACATACATATATACTGACTGAGTACCGGGTATAAAGTAGAGCCGCGACGTAGACGCGGCTCACAACGTTTCCCCTCGTTTTTTATTTATATTATATAAATTAATTTTAATAATTAAAAAATAATTTTAAACAAAAACATGGCAAATAAAAGTTTATCCTGTTTTTGAATATTCCGTGCGAAAATAGCACATGTCCATTTTCCCCTTCCTTTTTGGAGGCTTTTTTGTGCCTCAATTTTTTCGAACCCATAACTCTTATTTACGGTCCCTGGTTCTATCTAATGAATTTATTTCCAAAAACCTGAAATTTCGTTCTACATTACGAATTTTCTATATAACGAATTCTCCTTGAGATTCGCTTCATGGAAGTTCGACTGTACTGCTATTACTTCTACTACTACTATTACTACTACTACTACTCATGCCAGGCATCCTACGCTTCGGATCGTCTTTTTTATCTTGTCGTTCCTCCCCCCTCCCTCCCATTACTTCCGTATGCATGCCAGACACACAGGATGGTGGGGGAGTGCGAGTGGTCTGTCAGCCGTGCCTTGCTTGTGCTCTTTCCCACTCTCGCTTGCTGGAGGAACGGAACTCTCTTTCACCCAGTGACCGCGACGCTTTTGTGCAGGGTGTATTTAAGTAAGGTGAGGCATTGCCGCTAATCGAGTGGCTTACTCTCTCTCTTCCGCTCTCCATGTGTCACATGGAGTGGTGGTAGCAAGTGAAGGAATGTTTGTGTTGCGTGAAGACCTCACCCTGCAATCATACACCATGGCTCAGTCCATGCCCTACCACGTCTGCGCGTGTGTGCCTGTGTGTGTGTGCTTCTGTCTGCTAATTCACCGATAAGCCCGGCTTTGCAGCATTTTTATACGCGGTACTCGAAGAGTAAAGGGTATATTAGGTGGGTGGTGGAAGTGGATGTTTGTAACACCCAGAAAGAAGCGTTTCCGACTCTATAAAGTATAGATATATATTCTTGATCAGCATCTATAGCCAAGTCGATACAAAAACTAAAGAAAACTAAACAAAAAAAAACCAGGGATCGTAAGAGTTATAATTTGAAATAAAAATTCATTTTTGATTTTTTTTTTTTTTTTTAATTTAGAAATAAGTTGTTTTTTTTATTTATATAATAAAAATTACAAAATAATTTTTATATCTGCTTTTTATTATATAAATTAAAAATAAAACTTATTTCTGATTTTTAATATAACAAATTTTTCGGCCTTGATTTTTTTAAAGCTCATAACTCTTATTTGTGATCCCTGAAAAAAAAACAGATAAAATCGAATACATACAAACTTCCCAAACCGTTCCATCGATTTTTATGATTTTATCATAAGCCCACAAACACATATGCATACATACATATATGTACATATATACTGACCGAGTATTGGGTATAAATGTAGAGCCGCGGTCTTAGCCGCGACTCAAAACGTCCCCGCTCGTTTTTAATTCAGTTTTCAGTCAGCATTCAGTTCTGCGCCCATTTGCTTGTGTGCCGCCGGCCCCCTAGTGTGTCGCTGCAGCAAGTGAAATTTCACCTAGATTTTTTTTTTCTTTTTTTGCTTTTTTTTTTGGCTGTCACTATCTCGCTTTGGCGCATATTGTGTATAAAACGAACAGCAGAGCCAGGCAGCACAGTTAGAAAGGAAGATGCGGTTCAGCGGCCACAACCGTTATCACAGCTCGACGGCGACAGGGACAGCGAGGGCGACGCTGGCGATCTGCATTTGCCTAGCCCTTGGCGCAGGGTCGACGCAGGGCGACGACAGCGCCGAGGCGATCGGAAGCGGCAGCAGGTGTGTTCCCTCTTCCCATATCCCCAAAAATCGATTAAAAGTGCGCTCTAAAATCCACTCTTTCGACCCAATTTCGGTAAAGTGAAATCGAAAGCAAGACCTTGGAGGAAAAGTAGTTTTTCCAGACAGCTTTCCAGCTTTTCTCTCTTGTGCAAAAGTGAAGATCTAATGATCCTATCCTATAAATGAAACCGAAAGTGTTTCAATGTTTAGTGAAATAAAAATTAGCGAATATTTCGTGATGGATGAAAGTGAAATTTAAATTATTTATAAAAAAGTTTGTGGTTTTTTTGTTAAGTTCTTTTTCCATCGAAAGTGAAAACAAACAAAAGGATAAAAAGACAATGCCCAAGGGCTTGGTGGTGCATGGTGCAAACCTACAACCCCAATCGGAGATAGGGGTATAATTGGAGATATTAAGGTTTATTATACTCATATTATGGTAATTTTCTATTCCATGGCATGGATATGAATGCCATGGAATAGACAATTAGATCGATTATTATTCAGAAATTGGGAAGAAACTTTCAAAGCTCCCCGAGGCTTAAGCTAAAGGGAAAACCCCTGTTTGAACGAACTTAAATTCAGGATAAACAAAACTGTGGTTCCCTTCAGTTATGAGATTACTGAAAAGATCCCCTTTAAAAGTTGATATTTGTTTTGCGCATTTTTAAGGGTCTTTGGGCGTGACGCCCACGAATCATTATCAAGCCGCAAAAGCCATCCCACTCGTCAAAATTATAGATCCAAATACATACATCTAAATATTTACAATGTTTTGATGGAAAGCAAAAACATAGTCGATAGTAGAACAATTTCCATATCATGGATTTATGGACATACATATGTATGTATGAGCGTAGATCCTCTGCAATCTTTGTGGGTCTTGCGAGTGGAACGGAACTTCCTCGAAGAAGCATTTGATAAGCTTATCGCTGGAGTCTTCCGCCCGTTGGTACAGAAACAATTCACTTTCATATTTCCATATTTCAGAAAGTGGCTCTGCAGCCAAACGGACATCTGTACGTCCGAGGATGATATGGAGGATCAGGTGCAGTATCTGGAGGAGCGATTCGAGAGCCAAAGGGACTGCCGGCTGTCGTGCGGCAAGTATGGGTCCATCTGGCCCATGCCGACGGGGGAGGAGTGCAGCCTGTCGCACGAGCGGGTGCACTTTGATCCGTGGAAGGTGCGCTTCCATGTGGTGGCCCCCAGCGAGGTGACCACGCAGTTCCTGCGCGAGACGAACCGCCTGTTTGTGAGCAATCTGCTCAAGGAGTGCACCCGCAACTGCACATTGGCCAGCAGCAAGCAGATCCTCGTGCGGGCCACTGTGAGCAGCGACAGCCTCGTCCTCGACTGGCGCACGGACGAGAGCTACTCGATGGTGCTCCGCACCACGGAGACGGCCACCTTCGTGGACATCCAGGCGGCGACAGTGTACGGAGCGAGGCACTCCTTCGAGACGCTCAGCAACCTGGTGGCGGGTAGCGTCACCAACGGCCTGCTCCTCGTTAGCGCCGCCCGCATCTCCGATCGTCCCGCCTACCCGCATCGCGGCGTGCTCCTGGACACCTCGCGCAATTTCATACCGCTGCGTTATCTGCGCAGCACCCTCGACGCCATGGCCGCCTCCAAGATGAACGTCCTCCACTGGCATGTGGTGGACACGCACAGCTTCCCGCTGGAGATCACCCGCGTGCCGGAGATGCAGCGCTACGGCGCCTACTCCGCCTCGCAGACCTACTCCCGCACGGATGCCGTCAATCTGGTGAAGTACGCCCGCCTCCGGGGCATCCGCATCCTCATCGAGATCGATGGGCCCTCGCACGCGGGCAACGGGTGGCAGTGGGGCCCGGCGGCGGGCCTGGGCAACATGTCCGTGTGCCTGAATCAGACGCCCTGGCGGCGCTTCTGCGTGCAGCCGCCGTGCGGTCAGCTGAACCCCCTGAACGATCACATGTACGCGGTGCTGAAGGAGATCCTCGAGGATGTGGCCGAGGTGGGGGCACCGGAGGAGACTGTGCACATGGGCGGCGATGAGGTGTTCCTCCCGTGCTGGAACAACACGGAGGAGATCGTGACGAAGATGCGAGCCCAGGGCTACGATCAAAGCGAGCAGAGCTTCCTCCGGCTGTGGTCGCAGTTCCATCAGCGGAATCTCAACGCCTGGGACGACATCAACGAGCGCATGTATCCCAGCATCAAAGAGCCCAAGCCGGTGATCCTCTGGTCCAGCCACCTGACCGTTCCGAAATACATTGAGACCTTCCTGCCCAAGGAGCGGTTCATCATCCAGACGTGGGTCGACTCGCAGGACCCCCTCAACCGGGATCTGCTGCAACGCGGCTACCGCCTGATTGTTTCCACCAAGAACGCCTGGTATCTAGACCACGGCTTCTGGGGCAGCACCAGCTACTACAACTGGCGGACAGTCTACGCCAGCGGCATGCCGATGGGCAATCACCGGGACCAGGTCCTCGGCGGCGAGGTGTGCATGTGGAGCGAGTTTGTCGATCACAACTCCTTGGGTGAGTGCATGCCCTTTACGAAAACCCCCCTCCCTCCCACTATCTAATCATTCATTTATCCGATCCTCCGATCCTTTACAGAGTCCCGCATCTGGCCACGAGCTGGTGCGGCCGCCGAACGCCTCTGGTCGAATCCAAAGTCCTCGGCTCTGGTGGCCCAGCGTCGCTTCTATCGCTACCGAGAGCGCCTCCTGGCTCGTGGCATCCATGCGGACGCCGTCATCCCACGCTGGTGTGTCCTACACGAGGGAAGGTGTCTCTAGAGAGAGCTCTGGACATGGCCGAACAGCACTGTGTATATATGTTTTCAGTCTACTAACAGTTATGTTATCTCCATCGTTAATTATCCATACAAAACAAAAATCCATTCTTATCCAACAAGAATCAAAGTGTTTGAGTAATCGTTCGAGGAGGAGTCGCAATTTGTACTTCATATGGGATGTCTGTATCGTATCCTTTCTTGATGTTTCACGCGTCAGGCGGTGCACCCTCGGTGTCATTCTGCCTAGGCCCTAGGACTTTGGTATTAAATATGTCTCTATTTCGTTAAATTCAGATACAGTTCTTCGGATATAATTTCATGTTGCCTCTGCTTTTTTTTTTAAATGGCGCTGGCAATCCTATCCGAAAAAGGGATTATCCTAACAGATTATTGTCGTATTGGCCAGAACAGTACCAACCAAAGTCATTGATCAATCGAGAGAGACCAGACCTACTGTAAAAGAAATGCCAATTACTTCTATATGCGATTACAATATAGTCCATATAGTAGGACACTCTATTTCGTGCAGAAAAAAAATTACATTACATACTACATATATACGATGTGCGACATAGGATATACGATATAGGATATGCGATATGATTTGGAATAGAATATATAGACATTAATACTAGGGGCCCTTTGTAATTGTCCTCCACTGTTTTTAATCTTTTTTGGGGCTCGTTAAAATCGGGGTGCCCTACTTGATGTAGCTCTGGTCGATGGCATGCTTGAAGATGTCGGCCAGACGCTTCCGCTTGGCGGGCTCCTTGAAGGGCGAAATGTTCCAGACGTCGGTAAGAACGGCATTCGCCTTGATGGCATCTAGATCGGCGACCTCTTCGTCCTCCAGCATGGTCATGGGCAGGGATTCAATGCCCATGCCGCAGCCGAAGCGTCCAAACTGAACAAGCTCCGCCTTTAGCGAGTCCCATGAGATGATGGTTTTGGCATCGGCGCCCAGATCGGTGATCAGGTTCTGGGCACTAAACAGATATGCACGCAGCAGTTCGTCGTAGTGCTTCTCGCGAAGCTCCTGGCTGGTGCACGAGTAGATGAAGAAGCTTAGGTCGAGGGCCAGCGAGGAGCAGCGTGCCAGCTGGAAATCGATGATGATAATGCCTAGCGGCTGGCCCCTATCGCCGTAGCTGGTGAGGAAGTTGGGAGTCCAGCAGTCGCCGTGCCCGAACACGCTCAGTTTCGAGCGCTTGGACACGAGGCCTATCATATCGTTGAAGAGCGACGGCTGCAGGAAGTTCCAGGCAATCATCTCGTACTTGGAGTTGGGATAGGTCTTGGCAATGGCATCTTTGGCGACGTTCGAGGCCAGTCCCAAGAAGCCAGTGTACCACTCGCGGGTGTGCTCCCCGTAGTATGTCTCCTCCAGAGCCGAGGCGGCCTTCTCAAAGTTCTTCGGGTCCAACGCATTGAAGGCCAGCGCGACGCCATGGTAGCGCCCCAGAGTGCGCATCGTGAGCAGAGCATCCTGCAAGGTAATGTAGTCCTGGCTGCAAAATATCCTTTTAGCCATCGTTTTAGGCTGCTGGAATGGATGAGACTCACCGAACAGGGGCCTTGTAGCCGCGTGGGCACACATCCTCCAGGACAATGTAATCGTTGACGCCATCGCACAACGAGGCATAGCACTTGGCGTACTCTACAAATGGATTATTCGGTTTGGGTTTCCTGGCCTCCTGGAAGGCCTCAATGGCCGGAATAACCTTCGTGTAGAAGTGGATCTCGTTCCGGAAAAACATCACAGACCGAAACAGACGACGCCTGTGCAGATTGTCCGGCATGGACTTCACGATGGTATTCACCTCCAGCTCCTCTTCCTTGCCGTCAGGGCCTATCTTCACGCCATAGAGGGTCACGCGAAAGACGCGGCTCAAGTAGGCATCGCCCTTCTTGCCGCTGGGTCCGAACTTGTACGAGGTGTACTTGGTGCCACCCGCCTTGTGGAAGATCTCGTCCAGAGTCGTCTCCGAGAACTTGGCCGAAATGTCCCCCAATCTGAAAGTTGAGCTCATCATGCCGGTTGATTGGTTAGTGTTGCCGCTCGGGAAGGGAATCTCTATCGGGTATTTGTAGAAAACAATCTGCTTGAAAATGAGATAATTTTCAATTGATAAGCGAACAGAACAGCACTTGACATTCAGCGTTAATCAGTGAAAAACATCTGCCTGCGGATTTATTTAGGACACGTCAGTAGTCTATATCCCTATATCCAGTCCAGTCGGAGCACTGCCACCGTGAGCGCTGGCGTAACGGCGGCGCGGAGTCTATGTCTACTTACCGGCCGTTGGTTCAGAGTTTATTTCTGATTCTGCTGCTCTCACACTGCTGGTTTTTATTCGGAATTCCGCGCTTGCTCGCCCTTTTGACGCTAACAGAGTGCGACTTGCTTCTGTCGAATGTTCGGGCGCGCGGCTCCTTTTAAATTGAGCCCAATTACGATACGGTTTAATGGGCAGCAGAGACCTACGCACAAAATTACGCACGTTGCAACGTGCGTTAATGCGAATCTGCGTGCAACTGACACTTGTCAGGAATAGTGATGCAATTCGTTATCTAAATGCCAAAGATAGCTTATAGCTATTTTATCTGGCTTTGTTATTCCACCATTGTATAGACTTTTTGTAAATAAGTTGATTCTTTTTACTTTGTGGCTAATCTGTTTTTCAGCTATTCAAATTACATACCATACCATTATTATACCCGATACTCAAAGAATACAGGGGTTTATTAGATTTGTGGTAAAATTGTATGTATCTAAATTAAAAGCTAGAGCAACAAAGCGCATTCAGACTCTTTGTATTTGGCTTCTATTTCTAGCTATTTTCCTAGCTGTAAAAAGCACTTGTTGCCCATCACTGAGGCAGACTCCGCTCAGCAGGCAGCTCTAAAAGGTCGAGTGTTGGTCAACGTGACGCGCACGTCTGACGCAGTGCTGCAAATCGTAACCAGGTTGCACGTGTGCCGCTCTGGCACCTAAATTTGTTTTCGTTTTTAGATATCTTTAGCGATGACTGCCATGGAACCCGGAACGAAAAAAAAGCGCATTTCGAAGAAAAACAAATCCGCCTGGCGCAAGACAGACATCCAAGATGTAGAGCAGTTCCTCGAAGATCAGCGCCAGGAGGAGCGCATTGGGTGGGTTCTTGCAGCCCCGAATCTTGGATTTTTCTTAACTTTTTCCACACAGCACGTTCACAGAAAAGCAGGATGCGGATCTTTTCGTGCTGGACTCCACGCCGCTGAAGGCGAAGCCCACTGTTCTGAGCATCAAGCAGAAGCGTAAGCTGAATGCCAAGAAGCCGATGCGCACATTCCAGCCCATGGAGAACACATCCAAAGTTCAGGATCCCATAGTCAAGCGGTAGGTGGTGCCTCTTTGTAATGATCTTGATCCTTCAAATGTAAGTGCATTCTTTCAGCAATCATGTGAAGCAAAAGAAGAACGGACGCAATATCGAATTGGAGGTGTGCAATCCCACCAAGCCACGCCATCGACAGGCCAACAGTGATCGGGGCCAGTACTATGTAAAGATGGAGCAGCGCCTTGCCGACAAGAAGAGCAAGAAGACCAACTTTGACAAAGACATTTGGCAGGAGGTGGACTTCCGTGACAAGATTCCGGGCCTGAAGGACGAGAAGGGTTGGATCAGCCGCGATCTGGCCCTCCACATAGCCGGCAATGTGGGCAAAAAGTTGGTCAAAACACACGCCAGTATGCACCACAAGACCATCAAGGGCAAGAAATTTGTCGCTCCACATCCCGGCATGAGCTACAATCCAGCGCTGGAGGCGCACAATGAGCTGCTGTCGCATGTCGTGGACCGCGAGGAGGGCATCATCAAGAAGGAGAAGCATCTGAAGCGCGTCACCACCAGTATGTTCAGCAAAGTCACACCCGAGCAGCGCGACGAGCGTCGCCTGATGGAGATGAGCGCGGGAATGTATGAAGATGAGGATGAGAAAGAGGATGAATCCGAGCAGGAGGAGGATGTCCCGAACGATTCGTCGAACGATAAGGCCTATCGCACCATCAATGCCGCCGTGGAGCGAGATTCCAAGAAGAGCAAACAGGCCCGCCGCAAGGAGCTCAAGCAGAAGGAGCTGCAGCGCAAAACGGAGCTCAAAAAGAAGCTCAAGCAACAGACAGCCGATCTGATCCGGTAAGCCATCTTCTCCCCTCCTTTAGTCTTATATGTTACTCAATTTTGACTCCACTCCTATTTAAGCATCAAATCGATTCGCCATGAGCTGGATGACGAGGCAGAGGACCTGAACGACCTGAAGAAGCGTCGCAAGCAGCGGGCGGAGAAGAAGAAGTTCGAGCCAAAGCGCCTGGGGCGGCACAAGTTCGAGGAGCCCGACGTGGATGTCAATATGCCCGAGGATCTGGCCGGCAATCTGCGAAACGTTAAACCGGAGAGCAATCTGCTGAAGGACCGCTTCCATCTGCTGCAGAAGAACAACATGCTGCCCACAACGGTGGCCGTCACCCGCAAGAAGGCCAAGGTGAAGCGTTTCGAGCGCAACTCCCACAAGGATCCCGGAACCAGCTATCAAGACCTGGCCGATCGTCGTCGTGCCGCTGCCAAGGCGGCCAAGCAAACCCAGGATACCATTAAGCTATAATGCCTTAAATCTTCGACTATATATATTCGGTTTTTTTCCTCGTTTAAAAAAAATGTAATTAATTTTCTACAGAAATTAAAATCCACCCACACACTGGGTGGATCCTTCTAGATCAGGGACTTGCCCAGACTGCGTTTCTGTTTCGGATTGCTCTTCTTTTTCTTCTTGGCCTGCGGTCCGGCCAGCTCCCGATCCTCGATCGGCTCGATGGGACCGCTCCTGAGGTGTCCACTGGGAAAAGAGAGAGATGGCCATTGAAAGGAGGGGAATGCTGCTGCACGCGCACCTACCTCTTGACGGAGATGAGACCGCTGCCGCCGCCACTGCCGTTCGTTTCTAGGGCCTTAGACCAGTCCTCGTCGGTACCCTTGATCAGGAACTCGTCCAGCTGCTCGGCCTTGAGGCGCTTCAGCTCCTTGCGCTGCTGCTTGCTCAGCTTCTGGGCGGTCTGGTCTAGCTCCTGGTCGAGGGAGAGGGTGATCGGCTGGAGGTCCTCGCCGCGCGGCAGATCCGCCTCCTGCAGCATGCCGCCCTCGATGTGCTGCTCGATGATGGAGCGGAAGCACTGATTGCACTTCTTCATGGCATCAAAGAACTTGGCCAGCAGCTGGTTGCCCGGCATATTCAGCTCCTGCCCAAGAGTGTCCACAGTCTTCCCCTGCACACCCAATGCCAGGAGAATGCCCTGCTGCACCAGGTCCAGCTGCAGGGACTCGAACCGGCCCTGGAAGTACAGCTGGGCGATGTCTGTGAGGAGGTCGAGGATCAGCCGGAACTCGGACTGCTGGCGCGCGTAGCTCTCGAGGCGTTCCAGGTCGTGCGGCAAAAAGAACACGTCCAGTGTGTGCTTGTCCAGAGGTTTGCTGCTGCTCCCAGACTCTGTCGCGGACTTGTTCTTGAGTAGTGCCAGGCAGAGTTTCGTCTCAAACTCTCGGAACGTCTTGCCCATCAGCTTGAGGACACGCCGCCTGAAGTCCTGGTAGTAGAGCCCCAGCCACGGAGTCGTGGCGGGCGTGTGCAGCATAATGCAGCTGTGCTCGGCGGTCAGTTCGTTGGCCTTTTGGCTGAGGTATACGGGCACAAATCCGGCGCTCTTCCAGAACTTTAGCAGCTCCGACGTCAGGCCGTACGAGGTGCCAATGTAGTCCACAGGCTCCGGTGTGCGCTCGTGCAGGCGCTGCAGGAGTGTGGGAATGTTTTTCCTCGGCCGGATCTGCTCTTTCAGGAGACTCAGCTCCTCCTCCTCCACCTCCTCAATGCCTACGGGGGATGCGGAATGGAATGTTATTTCGGGATTACTTTTGGGGTGCGTAGAATTCTCACCATTTTTGCCACCATCCTTGGAGGCAGTGGGTCCATCCAGGTCCAGGTTTGTGTGTCGTCCGGCATAGTAGTCCTTGAGCAGCTGAATCGCCCGCTTGCCATAGCCCATCCTCTGGTAATTGGGATGCGTGGCCACGCGCACAATCCGAACGCCGCAGAGCTTGGGAAAGTCCACATCTCCATACTGCTCGGCAATGTTCCAGGGTATGAGGTCGCCGGCGGCCTTCTTGCCGCGTCCCAGCGATTCGTTGATGCTCTTTGAGGAGATCTGTCCTTCCAGCGACACCTGGATGACGACCAGGATTTCGGGAAGCTGATCGAGACGCTGGACGGGACCCAGCAGACAGAATAGATGATGCGCTGGGGCGTCGCTCATCATCTGGAGGTCGTTGGGGGTGTTCTTGTAGTGGGAGGAAACGTAGATGGAGACGAGCCGATGCAGGAAGGACTCGGCCGCCTTGTGGTAGGAGAAGAGAGCGTCGCGATCAATGTAGTATAGCTCGCAGGCATCGGGTGTGGGGCAGCCGGAGCTGATGGACGGCACAGTGCTGGCATCCAGACAGAGCAGATTGATCAGCCAGCGCTCGATGTCGTCGTTCTCCTGGTATCGAATCGATTCATCCAGCTTCAGCGGCGGCCGGGCATTGTTCTCCTTCTGTAGCTGCGAGATGAGCTTCAGGCTGAGGGAGCGTCCGGTGCCCTCGTAGCCATTGATGGTGCTGGCCATGAACACCAGATAGGGGCCGATCATCTTCTTCACCAGAGGCAACGGAATGGCGGCCGCCTCGTCGATCAGCAGCAGATCGGCGGCATTCAGCAGATGCGTGTCGCTGGGCGCTATATACTGGATGGTCTGTCGGCTGCTCCTCGTGATATTGATCCGGATGATGGCCTTCTTGTAGTCGGCATTTGTCGACCGGATTATGGTGTAGTCCGCATGCTCCTGGTACTCGAGCGCATCGAATCCCTTCAGCACAAACTCGAACAGCGTGATCAGATTCTCGGGATGCGGCGAGGTCACGTACACATTCACATAGCCAAAGGCCACGGCCGCGGCTATCGAGAGACCCAGGGCGGCCGATTTGCCGCGACCACGTGCCGCTGTCAGGGACATGGGCGGCTTCAGCTGCTTGTCCACCAGCGCCTCTATGAACTGGGCCACGGCATTGGCCTGGTCGTAGGTCTTGCACAGGTTAACCAACGCCCCCGCCGGCTGGACATTCATCAGGCTCTCCTTCAGCTCCTTCAGGCTGCTCTCGTTCTCAGAGCGCCCCGCTCCAGCAGGCTATAGAAATGCAAAAAAATTACACATACAATTGATTGATACTAAGCCTAATCGGTGCTTACATTCACTGGCTCCACATTGATGGTCTTTGAGCTAAGTGGGAGCACCGTCAGGTCATCGTTGACAACCAGACAGCGCTTGCAGTCGGCCAGCGACAGGATCAGGCGCTCGTTGAAGCGGCAGGTGACTGTCTGGTGGGCCTCGGTGCGGAATCGCTTGTGCACATCCATGCTCATCGTGTAGAGCTGCTTCAGGGACTGTAGGGTCTTCAGCAGAAGAATGATTAGGCCGCCGCCCTCGACTGTTTCCACTGTGCGAGCCAGCAAGTTCGGGGTCAGAGCCTCAAAG
The DNA here is from genome assembly GCA_963969585.1 of Drosophila helvetica. Taxonomy (NCBI): domain Eukaryota; kingdom Metazoa; phylum Arthropoda; class Insecta; order Diptera; family Drosophilidae; genus Drosophila; species Drosophila helvetica. Next base: position 18,383,265 of record OZ018401.1, on the reverse strand, counting down.
TCCTGCAGCACGCACACGCCATAGGTGCGACCAAGGACCGCATGTGTCTCCGAGTAGTAACGGCCATGAATGGTGGTGGCAACACGGAAGGAATCGAACAGATCCGCCTCGTTCACGTCCACCTTGCCCACGGCAATCTTCTTGGCCCGCTTTTTGCCATGGCTGAAGGGAAGGAAGGGAATTACGTAAAATTTGGGCATTTCCAAGGCAACAACAGATCCCCCACTCACTTGGATATGGCCTCGTCTTTGTTCTTGTAGCACCACAGCACTGTGGGGCGCGCCTTCACCGTGGACTTGGTGAGGATATCGTAGAGAATGGGCACTTGGTCGCGCGCCTTGTCGCCAATGATGATGAACATGGTCCGATGGCCCAGCTTGACGCCATTCTCAATCATCACGCGTATGCGATTGTCAATTTTCTTCTTGACCATCTTGGCTAACTCTTGTACTAAGTTCTAAATCTAGTAAATAAACGAATTATCTGCGAGAGCCGCAGAAGTTCAAAATGCACGTGTGCGCTCTAGTCTCAATGCACATCTCTATATGCGATAGTTGTTACTCTTCACAAGTATTCCCCGTGACAGTTTCTATATTTGTTTGTAAGTATATATCGTTATACCTTCGTCATCATCTGCATAACACAAACCAGTCAAGATATTTGAAATAAATACAGTTTCTTACAGTAAAGGTTATTAGAATGTTAATGCCTTAAGAAAATGTTTAAGGTAGATATTGTATAATTTCTTGCGGCTGTCGCAGTGACATCGGTATCAAAATATCGCCCATCCCCAGGACAGGGCTGTGCTCATGGCATGTTAGGCAAATGGGGTGGACTTTACATTGCAGGCGTTGCATTTTCTGGGCCGTTTTGCCTTTTGTCCATACCCTCTTCTTCCTCAGCAAGGGGCATTTGATAAGCTGCCCTTCTATGGAAGGCCATAAGGGAATTGATAAAATGTTTGTCCAACGAATGCAATAACCGATTTTATGACCTATTTTTGTACATTTAGTAGTTATGCAAACATGATCTCCAAATTTGTAAGCTATCTCAACGAAATTTTACAGTTTATAGAAACCAACACCATGTATCGGGATCGAGATATATAAGCGGGAATCTAATTAAATGCATTAATAGGTCAAAAACATGTCAATACGAGAAAAATTCATCTAGAAATGCATCTCCATTGCCATGACGCCCTTGCAAGACACAGACAGAGTTCGAGAAAAAAGGCGGCACGGATGCTTACTGATTGGCACTTACGGATTTCACAATGGCCAGGTCTTGGAGAACGGTGCCCTCCTTCAGCTTTTCTGGCATGTCATAGAGTTTTCCCTTGGCCTTCTTGGCCGGAGTTGAGCCGGCAGCTGCTTTGGCTTTCAAGGCGAGGCATTATGTGCACCGCGTTTGGTTTTAAAATTTAAATGCAAGTTGTTTTTGAATGCTCAAATTGCCGCCACACTTGCCATTCACGCATGCACGTATCATTAGGTAGTGCTCCAAAATACGAAATAAGCAATGTGACATTTACAGTTGTAAAATATTATTTATCGAGACTTCATTTGAAAAGTCATCTTGCGGAAAGTTAATTTTCACCTCACTGCTCGCATTGCATACGTTAAACGGAAAATCATGAACGTCCAGAATCGCAAGAAGCCATCGCGTAAGCACCAACATCTCAGATCAGCACCTCACCTACAATCTAATGTGATACGCTTTTAATTTTCAGGACGCACTCGTAATTTAAAGAGGCTCCAGGGCCAGCTACGCGAATTGCTGATGCCTAAGGATGCCCTAATGGCTCTCAACGAGCTGGAGGACCTGAATGTTAGCATTAGTGAGTTTAACTTCACTGAGGCAAATGGCAGATTCACTGCCAGTGTCACGGTTGACTCTAAACAGTACCAGGGAACGGGACTGTCCAAGATGGCAGCCAAAAATGTTGTCTGTGAGCAGGCATTGCGTGATTGTATCATTGCGAAAATGAAGCAAAAGCCGCGCAAACCGACTAATGCTGGGGAGAACCAGGCAGAAGACAAGGACGCCGATGAAAGCGAAACTGACGAATGGCCAATTGTTCAATTGGCATCGTTCGCTCTACATAAATTATTCGATGAGTGGGAGCGCAACGGCTACGCTGTGCCCGAAATTCATCCTTCGGCATATGCACAGCCGCAGCAAGGAGACGACAATGCAGCAGTTCCCGTCGTCCCCATGGTGCCGAAGAGCCCACCAGTGTGTGCCGCATTGCCTGCAAACTGGCAGACCATACACCCGGCCTCATTGCTCTGCATTGTAGGTTCACTTAGATCAGAAAACTTACGTGACCAATCCAATGTTCTTTTTGTTCCCCTTTTAGATGCGCCCTGGAATTGCCTTTGTGGACTATGGCTCCGTTGGCGGCAAGCCCCAGTGCTTTGGCGTGGTCGTTGATGACCAGGAGTTTGTAGGGAATGGGCGCTCAAAAAAAATTGCACGGCGCAATATGGCCGTGAATGCTTGCAACACATTGTTCGGTACCAATTTCGAATTGGAAGAGCATTAATCAAACATCAGACTAAACCTTATGTATAGCAAGTCCGGTAATTGTTCGAAATATGCGCCTGACATTAAATTAAACTACAATTGAATCGATCTATCTATTGTAGCATTGTGATTAGAGTTGTTAATGCCTGTTTAAGCGTGTCAGCATATCTTTTTCATCAACATATTAAAAACGAGGGGGAACGTTATGAGCCGCGGCTCTACTTTATACCCGGTACTCAGTCAGTATATATGTATGTGAGCTTGTTGTAATTTATTACATGTTCGCAAAAGGAAAAAATTTAATTTTAGCCAAAAAAAAAAAAAATTTAAGTCGAACCTTTTCGGAGATTTTGATCTATTAGATGTTTCCATATTTGTTTACATACATTTTTTACATCTGCCATTTCCACATGATTTTATCTACTTCCTACATATACATACACGGCTGTGTGCGAGAGAGAGAGGGAATCAGTCTGCGCTTGGGAGGCCACTGAAATTTCATTTGTTCCTTCTGACTATATTTATTATCCGATCTGATCCAAATTCAATACTCTGATAGATATAGTAATTTTCTATGATTCTGCGTTTTTTGTTTTCCCGTACCTTCAAAATTGTAGATTTTCATCTTTTGTGGGGGCCAAATTTTAAAACAAACTCGTCTCGGTTTGATATCACAGGAGCTTGGATAGAAAGTTTGGTGGTTCTAGCTCTTCGATCAGGCATAGCGCCTACCCCTGTGTGAGAGAGAGCGAGAGGGAACGATGCATTTCGAAATGGTTTTCTTCATTGTAGCTATATTTATCATCTGATCTGATCCAGATTCAACAATCTGTTAGATATGCTCATTCTCTATGATTCTGCGTTTTTAGTTTTCTCGTATCTTTAAAATTGTGCATGCCACAGATTTTCGTTCTTGGAGTGGGCGGAAGGGGGCGGGGCGAAATTTTGAAATACACTTGTAACAGTGCGTTAGGACAGGAGTCTGGATACAAAATAGTGTTCCTCTAGCTTTTATGGTCTTTGAGCTATAGGCGCTAATGAAGACGGACAGACGGACGGACGGACAGACGGACAGACGGACGGACAGACAGACATAGCTATATCGACTCGGCTATTGATGCTGATCAAGAATATATATACTTTATGGGGTCGCAAACGCTTCCTTCTGGGTGTTACACACATTAATTTTTTGCACAAATCTAATATACCCCTTTACTCTTCGAGTACCGGGTATAAAAACCTTGGTTATTTTCAAAATTACCGCCATTCACAAAAAATATCGTTGGACAGGGCTCCTCATGGTATGTAAGGCGAATGGGGTGGACTTTACTTTGCAGGCGTTGCATTTTCTGGGGCGTTTTGCCTGTTGTCCATACCCGCTGCTTTCTTCACTTCCCCAGCAATTCCCCAGCGGGAAATTATATAAACTTCCCTTCACGGGTAGATATTTCCCAGCGCGTGGATTTGAATGCGCGAGAAAATTAAAAATATAATAGATATGAGTTGCTTAAATCAAAGTAAACAGTTTCATCGAGTGATTAGTTATTCGATGTTGTTATCTTTTTACCTTAATTTATGATTTTCGTTCCAAGTTGTAGTAGACCAACCGATACTATCGTATCAAAAAAGGAAATATTGCCCATATCGATACTATCGAGTTCATATCAACAATCCGTGCACGTGTAAACAATTTTATTTATATTATTAAATTTATATCAGCTGAATACTGCTGCTACAGACAAATATAAATCGGAGCCATGTCCTCGTGGAAGAATGCCAACAAGAGCAACCAGAAGGTGCATCGCGAGCGCCACCAGCCAGATGCGCGTCAGCATCTGGGGCTGCTCGAAAAGAAGAAGGATTACAAGAAGCGCGCCCTCGACGCCCAACGCAAGGAGAAGACCCTGAAGCTGCTGTACAAGCGGGCGCAGAACAAGAATCCTGACGAGTTCTACCACCACATGATCAACTCAAAGCTCTCGGACGATGTGCACTACGAGAAGCAGGCCAAAGACGAGCACACACCCGAACAGCTGGCCCTGATGCAGACCCAGGATCTCAAGTATGTGGTGATGAAGCGTACCATAGAGCGTCGCAAAATCGACCGCCTGAAGGTCGAGCTAATGGACATCAATGCAGCCAAGGCCAACAAGCACTACACCTTCGATGAGCAGGGCAAAAAACAGCCAGCGACACTGGGCGAGCGCCTCAAGGAGACGGAGGCCACAAAGGTGAGTTGTCCCCCTCGATCGACTAGCTAAACCTAATGACTAACTGAACCATCTCTGTGCCCCAAACCAGCAGCCCCTCGCACCCAATAGCACCAAGCAGCAGCGCATCAACGAGCTGAAAAAGCGCGTGCAGCGCGAACGGGAGCTGAGCATTGTCCAGCAGAAGCTGCTGCTCAAGAAGCAGCTCAAGCAGCCGCGTCTCATCAAGCCACAGAAGCTGAAGCCCGCCACAGCGGACAGGGCACCGGTCTACGAGTTCCGCTACGAGCGCAAAAAGTGATGGATTCCCAGAAGTTCCTTTTATTTTTTTTTCTTTGAATAAAGCGATTAAGTGTTACTGGCATACGTTCCCAGTTACTGAACGGTGAAGGGGTCACAGGGCGCTTATATATCTTAGGCATTTTCACCTTACACTCGCGATCGATTTACAAATTGTGAGAAATCGTATTAAACTCTATTCAATTGATATCTTAGTTTAAAACCAATGGTAAAATTACGTTCAATTTAGCTTTAAAAATAGCTCCAATTCCGCTAGCCGCTATTTTATAATTCATCCCGCATCCCAATTGAAATATAGTGAAAAATAACTAAAGTAGCAACAGCGAGGATGCTGTACTCTTCAGCTTCTGCGAGTTGACAAACTGATAACTTGTCACCTCGCAGAAGCTGACAGGTATGAAACTGTAGGAACGAACGGAGCCCGAGACACGAACCCGGTTCTGATGTTGTTCTAAAGTGAACGAACGTTGTGTGTGTATAGCCAATACCTTAACCAGTCCATTAATAGTTCAATTTTTTGCCTTATAACTTTTTGGCGGTAGGACGATAAGCATATCCTGATGGTCCAATTTAACTTAATAAAATTTATTTGAGTTATCCTAACGCTAACTTATCTTCTTAAGACTAACGTATCTTCTTAAAACTAATACTTGTACATTAACATATTGACAACAGTGCCTATAAATGAGGTTTTTTTTATTCTTAATTGTGTATGTTCTCTATTTAAGGTTATGTGTACGATTTTACGATGAATTGTGAGGAATCTGTGGATATTTAATCAAAATTTGAGCACATTGTGCATTTCCCGATAGTTAATTCTTTGCACAAAGAACTATTTGGCTTTGAATGAATCACAAAACATAACAGCACGCGGAAATGCAATTGAAGGTATCAGACCGCAATGAGCTGTGGAAATAATCCCCTATTTTGATGCTCCTTAAAAACAAAAGAGGAAAAGCGAAACTGTCGCGGATCGCTGGATCTTGCTGCCAGTCAACTAATTTCATGTGAAACCTTGACCTAGGCCTAAGGTGGTGTCGCTCCCTCATCCGCATACAATCTCTGCCGCATGCTGCACCGCAATCGCCTTTTTGCTCGACCACCCCTTCGTTCCTGTTCCTGTTCCCCTTCCCCTTCCCGTTCCCGTTCCTGTTACCGCGCATCGGGCAGGGGGCACAAAGTTAGGTCTCAAATTACAAACCCAATTGATGCTAGTTAAAAAATTTGTGGAGGTTTTTCTTTCAGTCCCGTATTTTTGGCTTTGTTCTCCCGTCGTCCCACCCCTGGGCGCGACCCGACCTCTGTGATTGCTGTTGTGATGCGCACATGACAAGTCCGATTAGGGCCGCTGGCTCTGGTCCTGGTCCTGGCCCTGGTCCTGGCTCTGGCCCTGGCTGCAGCGCTGTCAGCGAGTCCATCCTCCCGTGTGTACCATCCTACCGCGCGTGGTGTGGGTCGTGTGCCCTGGAAAGTGTCAACACAGCCATCTATTTGGTGCATAATTTGGCGTGCCAAAACGCGCGACGCGACTCATCAGAATATGGTGTCATATGTTTTTATGGTTGCTGTCTGGCGGTCGCCTGCGGTCTCTGATTTGTGCCCTAACAAACCCTAGCCGAAAATATGGAAACCCGAATCTGTTCGCATTCCATGATTGAGTGTGTCCCTGAGCCCTTGAGCCCTTAACTAGATCTGACATCCACAGTTCCTGAGATACAAATGGAGCGGTGTTGAATGCTGAGGGGAGCTGGCTATGTACTGGAACGCCGAACTCCTGAAGTACCAACAAAATGACAATAGATTGTACGACTAGTTGAGTGGACTGCATCCTCCTACTTAGGACTTTCCATATATTTCCACAATATTTGTGTTTGGCTTGGTGCCTGCGCACTTTCATAATTTTTACTCGGCATTTGCAGTGCTGATATCCAAAACAATTGACGGATTGAGAAGCGAAGGATGGTACCATATCCTACCAGTCCCCCACCGAAGGATATCCATGAATTGGGGGGCACTTTACTCTGGTATGCAATCCTCGAAAATGCCTCTGCCCTGCTGTGCTTTTCTATGTTTTAAAGATTGAGAATTCACTTTAAATTTTCTTGTTCGTCAACGAATATTATCTGGGATTTAAGCACTTAACTAGCTATTTATCATATGTCCATAGTACTTGATTCGCAAATATTTGAGGAGCTTTAGGAAGAGACCTACAAAATTGGTATTGTCTGTGGATTGTAGCAATTTGTAATCGGTTAACAATTATTTCAATATTTAAATACGAATATTGTTTCATTTCTGGTTATATATGGCAGTCTCCTAAGTTTAGATCACTTGAATTTAATCTGTTTGATTTTTTTAAGCACTCATAGCACTATAGCACTCAGCTATAGAACTCATAATATATCCTAAAATCTATAGCAATATATAAATTGAAATACATCTCACGGAAAACTGTAGGTTGAACAAAATAAAAATCTGCTTAGAAAACGAACATTTTTTGTAACGTTTCTTCTTGATTTTATCGGAATGTGGCCTCGACCTAAGCGTCCTTTCCGGACGCAGGTTTCTTTTGCTGTGATCAAACATAAGCAGAATTTGGGCGTCCTTGCTAGGCAGAACATTAGCCAAAGTCCAGTATAATAAATAATAATAAATATTAATAATAATAATAAATTCTTTGTCCGAGTAGCAGGAGATTGCATTACAGCTGTAATTCAAGAGGGAAATTCCTATTTGAGTCTATGGATAAGGCAGGATGTTCCTTGTCCTAAGACTCGAGAGGTGGCTATAGTCAAATCAATCACTGGGCAGGAACATTAAGCTACGAAAAATATCTGAATATCTGAATTTTTTAATTTTAATTTTCATCAATCTAAACCAAAAAAAAGTATTTTACCGAGCGTTACAAAATTAGAAGAAATTCAATTGCAATTTTGTAATTTGCACCTGGGTCTATTGGACTTTGTCAAAAGTAAATAAGATTGTTGACACAAATACCCCCTATTTATATCCATCAAGCCATTCCCACGCTTTCCCACACCCCCAAACCCCCCCAAATGCTATTTAGGGGGAAATTATAAAAAAAAAATAAAATACATAAATTATAATAATAGTAATATATATATAATAATAGTAATATACATATGCATACATTAAGAAAACATAAAATAATGACAATATTCCAAATAATAGTCATAACACATTGTAGAATAAGTAAATCTTTTTTTTTTAACACACGACTATGGAACTTAACTTAAAGTAGAAATACTGTAGCGTTAGAAATTTATATATGAAATAAATGTAATTAAATTAAAAATTAAATTAAAACCAAAAGAAAAAGAAGACACGATGCAGTTCAGAGATCTTTTCCGTTGTCCAACTATCTATAAGATTGCCCAGTCGGGAGGGTATTTAAATACCCTCCCGCTACAAGGCTGCCGGCCCGATTGTGAGGAATATTGACTCCTCACACTTCCCCCTTTCTTTATTTTTCTGTCTTCTGTTCCGGACACATCCGCCGGACGGAGCCTCTTGCGTCACCGTCGTGCCCACGGCTGGCGATGTCTGCCTATAAGATCTGTGCCAAAATCTCTCAAGATCTTTTCAAGATTGTGCCAAAATGGCAATTTCTTTGCTCTTCTGTTTCGCTACAAAAGCTATGGCATTGCCATTTTCAGTGAGTTCAGTTCTAGCATGAGTTTCCCTCCAGAAACTATATCGATATTCCTTCCCTTCTTTACGCTCGGAAGCTCTTTTTGCAATGAAAATTTGGCAGCTTTGGTGCACATCCAGTCAAGTAAATCGCTACCAAGTCGAAACCCAAACCCTCTTCGAAGTCCCAGCCTTTGTCCATGAAGAGTCTCAAGAGCTTGGTCGAACCCGATCTAGGAGCTTCGGTTTACAATAAACTGAAGAAAATCGGTTCCATGTTGTCACCGAAATCCCAGAAGGCATCCATCCCTCCACCGGAAATTGGCTGAAAATTGGATGGGCCAATGCAAATGGATGAAGTTGTGGAGCCCGAAGAAGAACCAGAGATTATACCAATTATACCAGAGCAACCACACCACTAGCAGGAGCAGGATCAGGATCAGGATATTGATGAATGAATGAATCCATCATTCGCATCATGCTGCGATGGGAGATCGATCACTGGTCTCCTCTTTCGGACCTTCTCCCTGCCCTGGAAACCCCTCTGGAACCTGGAAATTGTCTTGCGAATGACAGCTCTGGCCTGCATTTACCATTCCCCCGTTCCCCCGTTTCCCCGGATAAGCGCTGAGCAAGTGCCACGCCCACAGCCACTTCCTCACCCTCATCCTCATCCTCAGTCATATCCTTATTCCAAAACCATGACATTGGATGGGTGTGGGCTATGGGCTGTGGGCTGTGGGCTATGGGCTGTGGGCTGTGGGACGTGGAACGTTCTGGGGGCACGTGTAAAGTTTGTAGCCCCGGTCACGTGGCCGCACGTGGCACGTGGGACAGTCGTCCCGTGGCACGGCACCGTCCCCCGGCCACAGTTGTCGCCTGTTCTGCTGTGATAAGCGCAACCTGGCAACTCTACGCGCGTGTTCCTGAAGAGATGTCAGAGACCAGGTCTCGCGTTTCCGTTTTCGCAGCAGCTTGGGTTGCAGCCCCGCCCCCTAGACGTCCCGCTTATCATGATGCAGCAGCAGAACCAGCAGCAGCACTACCGACAGCAACAGCAGCAGCAACAGCATCAACGGAAGAGGCAAGGTACAGCCGGGGGACGGGGGACCGCTGTCGACTGTCGACTGTCTGCTGCCTGCGTCAATGGTTTTGTTCCCGTAAATATCTTAATTCGCCGCTTCACCGCCCCCGACACGCGTGAATCGTGTGCATTTGACATGAGAAAAACGCTTGTGTTCGGGCTAGCAAAAGAAAAGCGCGGAAAAGGCCGAAAAGCGTTTCCCCAGACCCAGCCCCTCCCATTCCCATTCCCATTCACACGCAGCGGCGACCTAACGAGCTTACAACAGAATGCATAATCCCATTTTGGGAACATAATAATCATACAAATTTCAAGGTATGGAAAGAGTGACATGGACGTGGGAAGCGGTCTGAGGGATCGAAAGGATTTCGCCCTTAGACATCACTCTCTAAGGAGCGTACCATAAATAATCGCAAAATTAAAAAACATTCCAAGGAAGTTTGTTTTATATTTATTAAATAAATGGGAATATGGAAGAGGGGAATAAAATAGATAAAAACAAATAATAGTGAACAAATGCCATAGCTAGTCTCTGAGAAGATCTAATCGTATGCGAAATCCAATGATTCCTTCATTGAGAAAACTATTTTACTATCGGGCAGGGGGAACTGCGTCATATACATATGAACACATAAGTAGATATACATATACATTTTCAGAGCATTCCCTCGGGGCTTCCCAAATTGTCAGCACAAATTTCAAAAACTCTATGAGTAGGTCTTGGCCTTGTGCGAGATGTGGTTCAACACGACTGCAGTGGATAGGAACATGTTTGTCATGGCCGACGACGTGCACAGCTTGATGGAGATCTTCAACGAGGCGGCCAGCCTTGAGGGCAGGATGATCAGACGCGTCGAGGAACTGCTCGCCATCTGCGATCGACTGGTGTCCCTGCTGGTGGTCATCATAGTGGTCTCCTATCTGGCTCTCAGTTGCTTCCGAAAGCTGCAGCCGACTGTCAGGCGTGAGAGCTCGTACCCTCCGAAAATCCCAGTGGCCCCAGCGAAGCCAACCAAGCAAAAGCTGAGTGTCCGAGGCAGCACAGCGAGCTGCTGGAAGCCCGAAGAGGAGAACAAGGATGGCCAGGACCAGACACTGCCAGGCACTGCCAGGAACACCAGCGAACTGGAGATAATTACAGGAAGATACTCGAGCACAGGCACTGAGGAGGACGAGGTCACCGTGAAGGCACCCGAGTCGGAAAACTACTCCGCCAAACTGATCGGAACGCCGGAGTGGGCTGCCAATTATTTGGCCAGGGGCGGACCAGGATATAGTTTGCTTCACCGAAGCTACATTTAGCAGGTGGCTCCCCAAGCTGTAAAATTAAATACGAATATCTCACCCGATTAACCACGAATCAAGCAAAAAGAAATAAATAATAATACATAATTGCCATGTGGATTTACCTGTCCCGCTGCCTGCTTGTTAGACACCTTATGACACCCCAGCACCAGCACCAGCCTTAACTCCTACCCTAAACGTAGCCCTAGCGCCAGCCCCGCATATCCCTGGACAGGCACGGGCACGCGTCAGGAGCTAACAATCCATAGGGGAACAGGGGAAACGAGTGCAAGTAACACTCAAACTCAAACTCAAGCCCGAACCCGAACCCGAGCCCGAGCCATTAATATAAATGCCAACTAGGAAGTCAACAGGCGCCGCACTAGACAACAAATCCCATAAGCAAATTCGGGGCAGCACTCCATGCCACGCCACGCCACTCCACAGCACTCCTTGCCCCTTGGATGGCTCAAGTGCAACCCCGCTGTTGCGACATTCGCCATTCGACAATCAAAACGCTTGCAAAACACTAGGCACCAGGCACCAGGCACCAGAAGGAACTCGTACTCGTACACGGATTTTTTATTGTGCGAGTTAACTTTGAAGTGTCGCTGTTTATGGGCTGCGGAAGTGCCTGGTGCCTTGTGCCTGCTGCCTGCTGGCTGAGCCAAAACCCGTCCATTCCCTTCGTCCGTTCATCTGTCAGTCAGTCAGTCAGTCGTTCTGTATTTCTGTATTTGTGTCGTTCTGTCCTTCTGTCGAGAGTCGACTGAGAGGACTAACCCCTAAATTGACCTTTAAAACTCCCAAATGCGCAATTTATCATTTCCTCACCAGGAAAACCCCTAACACAACCCATCGCAAAGGGATTGTTCATCCGTTCTTGTTTTTTTTTTTTTTTTTTTTTTTGTGTGGGGTTGCGAGATGGTACGAGTAGATGCGAATGCGAATGCGTATGCGGATACGGATACGGATTTTTGACAGGGCAGACGACTGCCGCCTGCCATCAATCGTTTAGAGAGCGCAAGCCGTACGGCAATCTAGCCGGAGACCCCGACCCAGACCCCGACCCAGACCCAGTGCGATAGCGATAGCGACAAATCTGATATCAGATGCGTCCCGAGACGAGGCTTAAGTGCGTGTAAAGCGCACACCCACAAAAATCTACTCCCCATCCACAATCGCCGAGCCCCTGGACCCCTGGACCCTTTCACCATACCATCGAAACATGGAAAGTTTTGGCAACACTTTAACCCATTCGGTGGGCATTCATTCGCTGTGCCTCATCCGAATGTCATTGCGGTTGGGGGTGGGGGAGTGGCGTGGAGTGACGGAATGGCAAGTGGAAGCCTGGTGGGGCTTAGGGGGTGTAGAGTAGAGGGAAGGGTTGTCGTACTCCGTGAGGTATTTCGTTTCTAGACTAAAAGTCCCTTCCTCTATATCCTGTCCCACTTGTATATACAATCCTGTGGCATTGCTGTAATAATTGTAATAATCCTTCATTTTATTTATGCCCTCGAATCTAGTTCTTGTTTAATGCCATTTGCTCATGGAACAACCTTCCCCATAACCTCAAAACAATTAGGAGCGCAACCCAATTTCGAATTAAAATTAAAAATATTTAAGAAATAAGTGATAGTTATAACATAAATAATAAGAATAAATCAAAAAAATAAATACAAATTAAAAGTAAAATAAAATAAAACATAAAAAATAAAAAAACACCCAATTTACAAGTACTTACTGTTGTCGAAATGTTAATGTATAAGTGCAAGTTTTAGGAAGATACTCTTCCAAATGAAAGTAAGTTAACACAGAGGGGCAGTTCGGGTAGGGTAAGTTCGAACAGAGGGGCACTGCCGCATGGCGCGTAGAGCGTAAACACATCCTACATGTATCTTTTCACTCCTCGCTTTGCCTTTCCCCAAAAATCCCGTCAGATATCCTCTTGTTGATCCGCTTAAAATCTGGTTAAGGATTTGTAAAGTATCTGCTGTTCCAGCACCCATCCATCCCTCCTCCAAAGTTCCATCTATCTTTTTTTATGGCAGATATCTGTGTGTGTGTGTGTGTGGGGGGGGGGGTGTTAGTTTTTTTGTGTGCGCTGATAGAATCCTGGGCAAATGGGCAAACAGGACAGCCGACGACTGAGGACTGAGGCACAACATGTGCAACCATGTAACCCATTTGGTACACCAACAAAAGGTCGACTCCCCCTGAGGGCAACCTGTCTGTCCGCCTGCCCCCTGCGCCTCAAGCTCACACCCCGCAGCAGCAGGCGGTTTCAGGTCGGTTTCGTTTCGTTTCGTTTCTTTCCTTTTCCTTCCTTTTGTACGGAAAAACGGAAAGTGTGAACAACATTTTTCATAAATTTAACCAAACAGGTCGACCGGCCAACAGGGGGGTATGCCATGGCCATGTGGACGGGGAGTTCTGTTCTGTTCCGTTCTGTTCTGTTCTCCTTCGAGAACAATAGAGGACAATAGAGCGAACAAGAGCAATAACAATAAACGATAGATATTTACCGCAGCAGGGAGTACGGAGTACGGACGGGACTGCGGGGCAGGAGCTCGAACTCGAACTCGAACTCCAGAATGGAACAGGGGATGCTCTTCAGAGGTCTGGTCTCTGGTCTCTGGAGGCTAGCGCTGTCTCTGTTCTACTGGCATGTCCTTGCCGGGGGAGACAATAACAAACCAATTACTGTTAGATTGGCCGCATATTAAAAATCGAATGAGAAACACATCTGTCGATGTTGCACCCTCTCTCTCTCGCTCTCCCCTTCTGGGCCATGATGCTGGTCCTGGTCCTGGTCCTGGTCCTCCTCCTCTTGCGCTATTTTGTGTGTGTTTTTTTTTGGCAACTGTTTCGAAAAAAGTTTCGTAGCGAAAAACCCGCGGGGGATTCGAGGCGGCCATGGGGTGAGGAGTGAGGGGGTGATCGGGGGTAGAACTAAACATAAAAATAAAATATGATTATGAAATGATTATTATAATTATGCTGGCGTTTTTGGCAGCATCTTCACAGATGTTGTTGCCGTTAACTCTGGGCCACGCCCCCCACACACACACACAGCACCCCCTCTGGCTCCCCTGCCCTTTCGTGCCGCTCCGCGGGAGAAGGAAGGTTCAGAGTAGAGGAGCGGAACCCATGAAGATAACCCCACGGCCAAAAGGGACGAAGGAACACGAAGGAACGGAACCCAAGCGAGCTGGTTAATAATAAGCCAAAATTAGGGCGTGCTTTGGTCGCTCTCCCCTCCCCTGCCCTGCCCTGCCCTCCTGCCCTCTCCTTCATTCAGTTTTCTGGCCAAAAGAAGAGAAAGAGATCTTCCAGCCGCCAGCACGTCATATTCCCACATATTTTCATATTGGAATACCCTGCGAAAGGACAGCCGGGTATGATGAATATACGATACATCATATTTTGTATAGGATTTTCTTTCCTTTGCTAGTGCTGTTAAGATATTACTCGAAGATGTTCTTATATGTGGATCAGAAGCGATACGATCGAATCATCATATCATTTGGAGAAACATTTGCAATATTTGTTGCTTTTTAAGATATTTATCAGCAAGTCATCAAATGCCACGAAAGACAGCACTATATTATACAATTTCAATCAGAAATAATATAATATATACAGCTGTATGTATATATCGTAGGAACAATCGATCATTATATTCTTTTTGAGGATATGCATAGTTTTTCCTCATGCCTGTTTTAGGCCGTAGAGTCGAAGGTCTAGTCCCTAGTACTCTACGGACCACTCAAACCTCTTAGATTTAATATTGTATATATTGTCTATATATCTGTATATATTGTCAGAAAATCGTATTTTAATCATATTTTCTTTTTTATTTATTTCTTTATTATTTATTTTAATTATTATTGATTGATTAATGGCCGCAAAGGGTATCCAAGGCTTCGATTAGGTCCTCCCGAAAATTCGTGTGTTTCTTTCTCGTTTCATATTTGTCTCTGTCGTGGGCGGGGACTGCAAGGTGGGCAGGGGTGGGGGCGGGGGCGGGGGTGAGGGAGTATACGAGAAGTGGGCGGAGCGGGGAGTGTGTTGTGTGCTTTTGTGTGTCCTTATTATTAGCAGAGGAGGCGTTGAAAATCCTCTTAAGGTAAACTGTGCATTATTAATGAAGTGGAGGAGAAGGAGGCGGAAGAGGTGGAGGATATGGTGGAGGATGAGGCTGAGAAGGAGGACGGACAGAAGGGGACATGCGGGGCCATGGGGCCATGGGAACCCCGTAAACTTTTGCTGCTGTTATTATTCTAGGGCTTTCCCTTTTCCTTTTCCTTTTTGTTTCGGGTCAAGGGGCTAAAACAATCAAAAGGTTAAAACGATATCTAGAGGCTATATCTATGGAAGATGTCTAGGATCTAAGGCTGCTATAAATATAAGGAATATTCGAGGATTTTCAGGAGTGAATGTTCCCGTATTCCTTCTTTAACGAGCACTACTCAATGCATATACGAAGAATCAGAATATGTTTTATCGGGGGAGTGATGCAGTGCTTCACAGCTTTCTTGGGCAGAATCCAGTCCCAGAATCCAACAACAATATACACAGTCCTTGGCGAGGCCCAAAAGTCGGTCCCAAGAAAGCAAAAACAAAATGTAATTTTATATTCTTTGCTGAAGGATCTCCAGAGTCATTTCTTGAGGGATATTTTAAGAACGCTTTCCGGCTGAGTATTTATAGAACAATATTTTTGAATTGATGAATCTCCTCTGCGGTTTCCAGTACTTCCAGTAAACTCATTTTTTGCTGGCCAATCGAATTAATTGCTTAGACCGAACCGGGGATTATGGCCACCTAATCGGAGCAAAGCCTCGAACGCAATCGCAATCGCAATCGCAATCTGGTTATAATCTCCCACTGATTACAATGGTCACTGCTTTTCTTTTTTTGCTTGTTTTTTTCTTTTTTTTCGAGGAACTGAAGTGCGAGATTGGATTTTGGCTTACGCCAGGCATTCCCACACCACCATGCCCCTCCTGCCACATGCCACAAGCTCTCGCTCTCGCTCCCGCTCTGTGAAAAGTTCAATCAACTGAAGTTTTTCCAGCTCTGGCCACTCGGATACTGTGTCCGTTCAATCATTCACCTGCAACTCGGCGTGTCCATCGTTTTGGCCACTGTTTAATATTATAAGTAATTCGCCTTTTCCCTCGGATGCCTCCTCACCTGCCTCCACGCCTCGGATCCACCTTCGAAAGGGGAAGGGGCAGGGGAGGGGGAAAGGGAAGGGGAAGGGGAAAGGGGACTGAGGATTGAGAAGCGTTTTCGCCGCTGCTACTTTGTGATGTGGAAACGATGCGCATAAAATCAGCGGCGCGTATGGAAGCGGCATGAGCAGCAGCAGCAGTGGCAGCAGCAGTGGCAGTGGCGGGAGGGGGCAGAGCTGGAGGAGGGGTAAGGAGGTTGTCGACACCAAGAGACCAGGGAAGGTAAGGATTCCCAGTCTTCACCCAGTCCCAGCCTCTCTCTTCTTCTCTCCTCTCCTCTCCTCTCCTCTCGTATCAATCACAACAACGCGGCCAAAGGCCCAGCCAAGTGAACGGACAACCGAGCGGACGGATGGACGGACAACCGAACGGACAGGAGGACAGCAGAACGACAGCTGGACGGACAGGCGAACGCACAGCCGGACGGACGGAAGGACGGAAGGACGGACCTAAGCCAAAGATTTGACATGGATCAGTAATCTAATACCAGATTACGTATACGCATGGCGAGACCCACAAACTTTGGACTCTCTTTGGACTATCTAGCTCTCCCTCTCCCTCTCTCTCTCGCTCGCTCTGTCTCTCTGTGGTGTGTGCTGCCACGCCCCCTGCCCCCAAGCCCTCCCCTGCTGGGAGCCTGAGACCGAGATATGGCATGAATGAATGGATGAATGAGCTCAGGAGGCCGCCGGAGCGAAGGAGTCTTCTGATAGACTGAGTCCCTGGGAATGGCACCAACACTGAGCGAAAAAACAGAGTTAATACGCACAGGGAGAAATATAGGGGTAATACCACAAGGGTTTCCGTTGAAGATTTCCCAGAAATTCATGAAGTTTCTTCTGTGTGTGTTGTGGGATTTTGTTTGGGTATCGTTTCTGTCAGTGTTTCTGCTCCAACCATGGGGCCATGGGTATGGTCTGTCAGTTTGTCAGTTTGTCAGTCTGCTGGGCCGCCAGTCGAGGAGTTTATATCGATGATGACTGCGCTGATATAACGTCGGATGAGACGAGAACGATTCAGGGGGAACACGAATGAGCAGCGGACAAACGGAGGACAGGAGGAGCTTCATCGTTGGTTCGTCTCTCGTTCTGCTGTCTGAGGGTTGCACGCACACAGATCCAGCTACACGTACACAGATACTGACACACACACACACACACACACACCGACATCATCATTGGGCGTTCGGTAAGTTTTATGCTTGTTTGAGCCCGATTTTGGTTTGGTTTTTGGCCCCCTCCGACCTCCGACCACCGACCATCGACCATCGACCACCGACCTCAGTGTTACCCTCGCATAAAGTTATTACTCGCAAAAGGAAAGGAAGGAGAAGGGCTACGGGCTCCGGGCTATGGGCTATGGGCTAAGGGCGCCCCATAGGTAGCCATATTCTATGCCGAAAGAGGCAACAGCAGTAGGATTACAAATAGCAGGAAAAATATACCCAAAGCCGGAAAAACAATACGGGAGCAGGAGTCCATAGCTAGGTGATGGTGTCAGTGTCGGTATCGTGGTCGTGGTTGGGCTTGGGTCCGGGTCCGGGTCCGGAACCGGCGCTTGTGCTGTTACCGTCCGTAGTCGGTAGTCGGTTGTCGGGAGACGGCAGAGTCGGCAGAGTCGGCAGAGTCGGAGTTGGAGCGGAACAAACGAGTTTGGGTGTCTCTCTCGATGTCTCCTCGTTGATGGGCGCATCATCATGCTTGGCCTGGCATCTGCCTTTGGCCTACTCCTTCTTCTACTCCTCCCCCACCCCCCTCCGCAGCCATGCCCTGCCGCACAAAAACTTTGCTAGTACTATGGTTGCCAAAGGGAAAATTATGCGTGGAAAATACCATGGGAAAATACTTTTAATCGTACGACTGAATGAAAATATAAAAATTATTCAAGCAAAACAAATGGAAATAATTGAACGTACAGATATAAGCCAAAATATGGCCTGAATATGGCTTGGAGTATCTCTATAATATTTTTTGTTACAATAAATAAAATATTGAGTGTTCATTTTTCCAAGTAATTAAATGTAAAAACATTTTTTTTTTTTAAATCTACGTTACTGGGGCTTGTGGTATTTTTTTTTGAATAGTTTAATATGTTAGAGAGATTTTCTTGAAGAATTTTTATCAAGTTTCTTTTTCCTTATGAGAGATAATAATAAGGAAAGAAACGACTAAGAAAACAACTTAACTTTAGCTAATTTTATTAGGTTTTCGCATCAAAGCCAATAAAGTTTAGTTAATTTTCAATAAACTTAGAACATAATATCGGAACAGAACTATATGGAAATGGGTTTTACTTGACCTTTAATGTTTTAGGGCATACATGAAATATCTACTGTATTCCGTATGTAGATTATTCTTGTGCTGATTTTTGTTCCTCTGTTCCATGGTGCAACAATGGCTGCGATCTGGGCGTAGATACAGATATATATGTATGTATGTATATGGCGAAAGGAAGCAGCCGGAGAAGGAGGAGAAGGAGGAGGAGGAGGGCTACATCCGGGCCTTGGATATGCAGGGGAGATAGGCCCAGGCCGAACGAATAGCTGACTGACTGACGGGAGGAGCGGGAGGAGCGGGAGGAACGGGGGGTATGGCGGCTGTGGTGGCATGGTCGCCAAAGCGTGGCAACCACCAGAGTGCGCCCCAAAAGCCTCACACCAGAGGGAGAGAGCCCACCATCAGAGCCATCGCAGGCATCAGAGTTGACATGCTACGCCCACTACTACTGCCATATAGAAGGAAGGCAGGACCTCAAGAATACACACGTACAAATATATGCGATATAGAAATACACGATATATACATATAAATACATATATACATACACATGTATATATCTGTGTGTCTGTGTGTCTGTGTGTATCGAGTGGGCCCCGTTTGGCCCCGAACTATATTTTGTTTACATCCGTACGGAATTTTAGCTTTTTCTCTGTTTTACTGCCGTACTGCCGTACAGCCATAAGGAGCTCACTCTCTCTTGCCCTCTCTCTCGCTCGCTCTCATTACAGCTCTTGCTGGCTCTCTCTGGGGTACGTGACTGGAGCGCTGTTGCACGTATTTGCTGTTGCCACAGTTGATTTGTGTGGCACTCTTTTATATAAGCATAATTCCCAGAGCAAAGTTCGACTTGGAATGGGCTCTCAAGGGGTGGAGGTGGGGCAGGAGCTGGGGCTGGAGCTGGAGCTGGTCGCCTGATTGACATTTTTGTTATCTGATGGCAGAATATTGTGCTGAGGAAAGGTAGCTGGTAGATGGTTGGTATTTTTCCAGAAGGTATTCCAAAATATTAGCCATAATATCGATGGAACCTTAATGGCTTCCTGCGGCTTCCTTCCATTGCCATTTAGATCCGCAGATATCCTTGCACGTAATACTGGAAATAGTTCTCCAGATTCTCTAGCATTATCATATAAATATTCGTTTGAATTCCGAGACAGATTTCTATCGTATGCCCCCCCCTCCCCCCAAAATGGTTTTCCAGGGGCTGCAGCTGTGATTTATGCTCCTCACAGACACCCTGCCATGACCCCACCCCCCCCCGTATGCGTGTATGTTTTGTGGGGGTGGGTGTGGGGGAGGCAGCATCCATTCCATTCGCACACTCGACAAGGACCCGCTCTCGCTCTGGTTTACCTTCCCATCGCTCGGAGGCTGGGGGCAGGCGTATCCATCAGGCATTACTTTTATGTGGCAAGCAATGGCTGCCAGCAAGGGCATCCCCATCCCCACTCCCATCCCCGTTCCCATCCCCGTTCCCATCGCTATCCCCACCCCCATCCAGAGGGCTCGTAAAAGCAACGCAATTTCGCATTCACACTGACACTGACTGATATGCTCCTCCTGGCTTGATGGCTAGCCCTGCTCCTGCTCCTGCTGCTCATGCTCCCTGCTCCCAGCTCCCAGCTCTTCTGCTGTTCTGCTGATGTTGTTTTGTTGCCTCTCATCTTGCGCCTGTCATTCATTTCTTATCTGGTGTGCCTGTGCCTTGAATGTGTCTCTGGGCTGTCATTTTCCTTTCGATGAGTATCTCTCCCCCGCCCCCCACGCACGCAGCGACACAGTCGTCATCCTCAACGTGTAATCATCATCGTCATCCTCATCGTCATTCCCATTCTCATCCTCATCTCCATCTCCATCTCCATCAGTACTATCAGCATCAGGAGCATTGTCGTTGTCGTCGTCGCGAAATCGTTGTGTTCCAAATAGCCCCATTGAGTCGGGCGGGCATTCGCTCCCAGCTCTCATCAGAGAGCTCCACCTCCGCCTCCACCTCCTCATGGCTCTCCAAAAATCGGGGCTTGTTTGAAGCACTGAAAGAAAAGACTATCCACAGACATATAGTGTTCCCATTTCAGATGGAAATTCAGACAAAATTGAATCGAAGCCACGATGAAACCTGAAATAACATGGAATATACAGATTTCTTTGATGGATGATGGATGGATAGAGTTAAAGTATTGTATACCGATTCATTTAAAGATAGTTTTGGAAAGATATGGATACATGAGAAAAGGATCGGTAGATGAACACGTGTATTCTGATAAAGGAACTGTCCAGGGCAGCAGCTCTAACAGAGCCACAGAACGCTGTTAACATCACGGGGTAACAGCCTGTAACCGCTCTCCGTTAACAGCCTGTGGCTGCTGCCCGGTCACAGCGCACTGTTACGGCTCGATGTCACGATCCACGGATCTCAAGCGGTTTTAATGAGTAAATATACATATCCACAGCCCGACTTTTTTTTCGTACAGCTACATCTACAATTGTATCCACCTTCCTACAAACAGGAACTACATTTAAATTAAATGTAGAGGCACAGACAAACATATTCGTATCATTCCATTCCTACGATGTTGAGGAGGATTTTTCTTTCAGTGCGGTTCAATGGCAGCGGAGCTGTGGCAGGAGTGGAAGCAGAAGCCCCAGGAGCAACAGAACAGTGGCAGGAAACAGGGGAGCTGTGTGGCAGCAGGACGAGTATCGGCATTGGCATCGGCATCGGCATTGGCATTGGCATCGAGCGTCAGTTCTCGATGCTGCTGTTGTTATTACAACAAGCACAACTTTTTATCACTGCTGCCACCCCCCAAAATGCCAGTCAGCGTTGCATCGTCAACAGCAGGAATCGGTATCGGAATCAGCAGTAGCAAAACCAGGAGGCAGGAGGCAGGACGGAGGAAGGAGGAGCTGGAAGCATCAGCCTGGGGCACTAACGTTTGTCCTCGGCTGTGCTGTGTGCTCAGCTTTTCTGTTTTTTCTTTTTTTTTTTTTGGAGTTTATGGTCTTTGTCACACACACACACACACACATCCCCACAGTAGCAGTGGCAGTGGCAGGGGCAGGGGCAGGCAGCCAGTCAACTGTTATGTGCTCAGCCATTGAAACGTTTTATCAAAACTACCCACGGCCCCAGAACACAGAGAACCCAGAGAACCCAGAACGCAGAGCCCAGAGGAGGCGGCGGCAGCGGCTGTGTGGCAACTGAAGCCGTGGAAAGCTATGGGATGAAAAGGACACACATAAAAAAAAGGAAAAAAAGAATGTAGAAAAGCCATAGAACAGCAACCTGTCGTCCACTGCACTCCCATCCAGCAGCAGCAGCAGCAGCAGCAGGACGAACAGGACCAATGGCAGAGCGAAGGCGGATTGAACACTTATGGATGGGCATATCCCCATTTGGTTAGTGTTTCCAGTCGAAAAAGGAAAGCGAGAATAAGTTTGCAGACCCCCGATCTCTGCGAGAATGTAGGCTCTTTGGGAAGAGGGTTCTACCCCCCAAAACACCACGTAAATAGGCTAACAGGCGTGGGAATACTTGGGCATAAATTTGGTCAAATCTGAGTCATCGGCCGCCTCATAACGTATACGAAAGGGCGACCGAGTTGGAGTGGCTTTCGAGCGCTTTCTTCCGGATCGCCAACAAATGAGCCTGGAGCCAGCCCCAAAGAGAAATGTATGGGCGTTACCCATCGTACTGCTCATATTGAATGGTGCTGTGGTGCCCCTCGCTGGGGCTGGGGCTGGTCGCTTGGTCGCCGGTCGCTGGTCGTTCGTTCAGTTGTTTGTTTGTTTTGTTGTCTGTGCCTTTCAAGGGTCAAATTGTAAACGAAATACGAGCGTTCTGGGAGGCTGTGGCAGCGTTGCCTGATTTTGACGGCCTGTCGACAACAACAAGCACTGGCTCCAACAAAAACAAGAGGGACTGGACCGGGACCGGGACTGGGACTGGACTGGACTGACATCCCCGTTTGGTAGGCCACAAGGATATGTGGGCGTCATCGCAAATGCGATGGGGACAAACTGGCGAGCTGGCGAACTGGCAAACTGGCAAACTGGCAAACTGGCAAACGTTGCCAACGTGGCACTCTCTGAGGACAATGTTGCTGTCGATACGATGTCTCGATGCCACTGGCCATTAGGCATCTTGCAGAGAACGGGGATATGGGGGCATGTGGGGGCCTGGACTCCACGCCACGTACACAGATAAAAATCAAGCATACAATGTCCGAAAAACAGCATCAAAAAAGGAAGAGAGATCTCTGACCAGAGACCAGGGACCAGGGACCAGAGACCAGAGGATGTGTAGCCCAGTCGACACCTGTATGGGAGCGCAATCCCCCCTCACCGATAGTTCCTGCTCGTAATCTCAATCCATTCCAGAGCTCTACAGCTCCCAGACCAGATCCCATTCGAGGGTTCTCCTCCTTCTACAGGGTGCCTCGTTTGTGTATTTAGCATAAAATCGAGAAATATCCAAGTTGGCAGAACTTTGGGATTTTCGTGCACATTTCTCTGGTGCTGCCGCCTCTCTGCCAGCGGTAGCTTAAAGTATGGTAATTCCTTTTGAACCACCGCCTCCACCCGCAGCAGCACCACCCCCACAGCCACACCCCCACCCGCACCCCCACCCACAGCAAAGTCAAGCCACAAATGCGACTTTCAGTTCGGTTCGGTTCTGGCCATAGCCTGGGCCTGGGAGTGGGCCTGGGCCTGTGCCTGGGCTCTCTCTGTCGTTTTTTTATGGCATAGATTATCATAATTATTGTAATACTTTTGCATGGCTTGACTTTGCTGCTGGCAAACGCAAACCACCCGGCAAAGCGAGTGCCCCATGCCCCATGCCCCTCCCCCTCACCCTCACCCTCTCCTCGAGCCAGAGTCCTCTCCCTCGTACTCGCTTTGGGCTTTTGAGCTTCAGTGATTTGCATTTTCCTTTCCTTTCTCCTTTCTCCTTACTAGTATTTATGTGCTTTGGGTGGAAAGATGGAGAGATAGAGGACAGATACAGAGTACTACGCCAGGCAGGGGTTGGCCGCCAATGAGGGAGTGGAATCCTGCTACATATAGATGACCTGTGTGTGTGTGTGGCATTAAGGTGTTGCTGCTACTTGCTACTTGCTACTGTTACTGTTGTAACATCTCCCCTGGGAGACGGAGACGGAGACGGAGACCCAACCCAACCCAAGCCAAGCCGAACAGAGCCCCAGTTGGCAGCCAGTTAGCATCTGTTAAGAAAAATACGTACGCAAAGGCAGAAAGGAGGAGAAAAGGTTGCCCAAACCGATGATGCTGATGAGGGCACCCCATGCTGCCTGCTGCCTGCTGCCTGCTGCATGATCCCACCTCTGGGGCATGCTTCTGCGCTGAGGCGATCAATCAATCGGAATGACTTTCAATGGCCCAACGATGAGTTCTCGATTGCAGCAAGCGATGGGATCGGATCACAGTGGCAACACAACACCACACTCATGGGCTCCCAGATCGAAGCAGCACCCGAGCTGGCAGGAAGCTCGCTTATTCGTGTCTCACTGAGGGGCCAGACACTTGTCGTCACACGAACGTTGCAATTAATGATTGATCCACTAAATATTTAATTCTAACGAGGGGGTACGTATTATCCTATCACCAACGAGGTTTTGCGTTAAGTTGAGGACAACATGAAGAAGGAGAGAAATACAACTAATTACCTCCATGGTGGATACACCGATACGAATATCAGCCAGCGATGTCGCCGAGGGCTTGCTCGTATCATCATATGTTTCTCGGGAATGTTCAAGTGGATACCCAAGACCAAGAGGAGACCATTGATCACCTGAGAATCTGAGAATGCGCGTGGGAAATGGGGGAATGAGGTAGCTAACTGTAACTGTACTGCAATTGATCAAGATGTCGCCGTACAGGATGCTGAGCCTCGACATGATTCGTAGCCCATTCGCCTCGTGATAGATTTTAAAAGGTACTATCGAGATAGTACGTGTATCCATCTAGAGGTCTTTGATTAGTCTTATAGGAAAACTTAACATTTAACACACGTTCTCTGGAAAAATTCTACACTGAAAGCAGAAGAGGGTTGGCGAAAACTCAAAAGTTTATTCAACAACAATTAGCTATGGATGCAGACTTCCAATGGTAAAGTTTATTCTTTGAGTTCTTCAAACTCCCACTAAGCCGTAAGACGTTCAGTTCGCCAAACCTTAGGCCCTTAGATCACGAGTTTTCACCACAGTTTCCCGCGATTTCCGAGTAATTCCGTGCAGGACCCCAGCATCATGCAACAAGTTCGGAATGGGGACATCATCGTTCAGTTGAATGGACTTAGTTCCAGGTTGACCGCCTTCAAAATAAATAAACAATTACAATTTAAATATATAGTACATGATTTACTAAAACAGTGTGTGGCAAAGGCCGCGGCTCTACTTTATAACCGGTACTCAGTCAGTATATATGTGAGCGTACGATTTATGTTATTTATTATATTTTCGCAAAAGGGCAAAACATTTAACTATTTCCAAAAAAGAAAATTCAGAAAAAAATTAAGTCGAACCTTTCCGGAGATATATGTACCTATACATTTATGGGCATTTCCACAGACATGTCAACCGCAGCCAATAAACTCCAAGTCTATAAAAGTACATATGTTGTTTTAACATATTTTTATAGGGAATCCATTAAATTTTACTTATCTAAGCACTCACCTATAACACAATTGGAAATATTTAAATGCAAAGTCGAACAAGTGCAAAATATCTGGTTTGAACATTGTTGTGATTTATGTTCTTAATAAAATACATTATGCATTGATATTCGCTCTTCTAAGTCTCGGTTTATGCTCAAAGAACTTAAGGAAAAGGTAAAAGAAACGATGAGATGGATATTTACGGCGAATTTCTTATCTGCTTAAATAACAAAGTTATTAGTTCAATGCGCATCAAATATTGGGTCCAAACACATATTTTTATGTCAAACTGATTCAAAAAGGTTTTGGTTGAAAGAAAGCAGCGTTTTGTTGTTTTATAGTTGCCACAGTTGCAAGCGATCATCGAAGTATTAAGAATGTCGCCATGTCGATCGTCGCTCGAGCAGCTGTCTGCCCTGTCTGTCTGTCTCTCTGAATGAGAGAGAGATGAGATGCTTAAACAGGGGACAGGGCGGGGACAGAGAAGGAACGAGAGAGTCTCTAGTATAGTCTCCATTACTATGTTTATGCTATGAAATTCATGAATTCTGTCAACTTTCGTGCGTTATCGAATACATGAAAAGGTGTTTATGCACACACTGTTTTTCCCCAATTCATGAAATGATTACATGAAATGAGCCTAGCATAAACACAGTAATAAGCACAGTATATGTATATAAAATAAAGCATTTAATCCAATATATAATTCCAGTCCAGGAACAAAGGATGGTAAACTAAAAACTTAACATGAAACTCAACCAAAAAGGAAGACCATCAATGGCAGTCTTCAATATTATAACGTTGTTTTTGTTTAAGAAATCTCAAATATGTTGTGCACTTCTAGCGAATGCTCTGCTGGAACACGCTTTGCTTGGACGTCGACTTCTTGGCTGCCAGTGCATCTGGATCCGGGGCAAAGCAGTTCCACAAACGCAATGTCTCATCCGCAGCGGCACTAATCACAGTGCTGCCATCGGGGGACAGGGCCATGTGCAGGACACGCGACTTGTGTCCGGTCAGATCGGCCTGCTTCTGCATTGTCGGATACTTCCAGATGGTCAGCTGATTATCGGCAAAGCCATGGGCCGAGACGAGCTCCTTGTAGTGACGGGAGAAGAGCATGGAGCAGACTTGCGACTTGGCATCGACCGATTTGATCAGCGAGCCATTGTAGACGTT
Source organism: Drosophila helvetica (assembly GCA_963969585.1). Taxonomy (NCBI): domain Eukaryota; kingdom Metazoa; phylum Arthropoda; class Insecta; order Diptera; family Drosophilidae; genus Drosophila; species Drosophila helvetica. The sequence goes on along the minus strand of OZ018401.1, from coordinate 18,356,836 downwards.
CCAGAACTTGATGCAGCGATCACCAGTGCCGCCACCAGAGGCCAGAGTACTGGGCTGCCAGGGACACCAGGCCAGGGCACGAACGGCCGCCTGATGCTCATTGAACTTGTGAAGGGCCTCGGTGGCCGTGCCCACGCCGCTGCCGGCCAGGGACCAGACATTCACCAGGTTATCGTTGCCGCCGCTGGCCAAGTACTTGAAATCCGTTGACCATTTCAGACCGCATACTCCCTGCGAGTGGCCGAATAAGGTGGAGATTCGGTGCTCCTGCGAGCGCACATCGTGATGGATAATGGTGCCATCGCGACTGCCAGATGAAACCAGGAACGAATTCCAGGCCAAGGAACCGACGCGGGCCATGTGACCGGCCATGACACGCAGACGCTTCAGCTTCGCGCAGTCCCAGAGCTCAACGGCACCGGTGCTTTTGCCTATGGCCAGGGTTTGGCCCTCCTGTATCCAGGAGAGCGAACAGGCGTAGTCGCCCCCCTCAAATTCGGTCAGCGTTTCAACTTTGCCGTTGGCTGCATGCCACAAATAGACATAGCTACCCAGAGCAACGGCCACAATGTTGTCGACACTCCAATCCAGCAGATTGAGATGGTAATCGTTGATGAAATCTGGAGCATCCAGGATACGTTCTGAAGTGGTTGGTATATAACGAGTGCCGCTCTTGATCGATTTGGGTGTCGTGTGGCACTTTGGTGCGGCTGCTGCGGCTGCTGCGGCTGGTGCCTTGTTCTGATAGCACAAAATGCGGCGGCTACCTTTGCTGTCGCTGCCTGCCACTTGGACCACCTCCGAGATGAGCTTCTGTCGCTCTTCCTTGCGTGCCGAGGCCTGAATATTGGCCTCGTTGCCGTTGCTGTTCTCCTCATCAGATTTTTCGCCCGAGTCCTTTTTGGTCAGAAAGTGCGCCACCTCAAAGTTGGTGGCCGCGCGATTCGGTATAAAACGATCGCCACCGCCCATTGTTTTTGTTGACGTCGCTGTCGACTTCTTGCTCTTGGTCTTGCCGGGCGTCTTGGCTGGTGCCTGGACGGCGGAGATGCCCGAGATGCCCGAGATGCCGGAGACCCCGGAGAAGCTGGTATTGCATGAGAAGGACATCAACGAGCGCGTCGTCGTATTCACGCTGCCATTTAGGAACGACTCCATCTTCTTCTGCCCACGCGGGGCAGGACCGTCTCGGCGCGTCTCGCTGTTCATGATCAGAACTTTGAATTATGATTAAACAGTTGTCCAGTAATTGCAGAAGCGTTCACTGGGATCTGAGCTATCTTTTTTCGATTATTTAGCGATTCGATTTTGTAATGCAAAATTTGAAATACGAAAGATGAATTTATGAACTTCTATCAATGAATGATAAATTTATATATTTACGACTATGTATGACAGATAAAGAGCACTCGGATAATCGGATGATCGGAATATGAAAGATTACTTAGATGAAGCTCTTTGATCAAGGACATGAAGATCTAGCAGCACAATGTTCCATATTCAGTACTCATTTGAAAATCTTTCATTGTTTTCATTGCTATCGATCAATAAAACATAATTAATCGACAACTAATCAGATTGGAAGTGCAAATTGTTCCGCAGATGAATTAGTTTTCATTAACCTAGAAGGTAAATATTTGCGATCAATAAATCATCCTCATCAGAATGTGTTGGATCTATAAATTGAAGAACCAATTGATTTCCGTTATTCGATAACCCATTAAAGCAGCAATATTCATACGATTGGGCTTTTCTTTTCATCGAAAATTAATTAATTAATCGACAAGGAAGGGAGATACCATGTTGGTACCAATGTTGCTGATACTTTTATTGTTGTTGTTGTTGTTGTTGTTGTTGTTGTTGTTATTGTTGTTGTTTGTGTATGTAAGTACAAAATATTATTTTGTTTAATGTAAATGAGTGAACGTTGAACTGCAAACGGGTGAGAGAAAAATAAAAGTTAGATGAACGAAATTAAAAAAAATATAAATTGCGGAATGCTAGACATCGACATAGACATATCTCTCGTCTAATAACTGCAACCCTGATTAAAATTGAATTTAAAAAAAAACTACTTAATATTTTTAGATAAAACAAAAAACATTTTTAGGAAATATCAATACATAATAGCTTAAAATAATTGCAGCAAAATATTGGTTCATGTTTCGCTGAAATCAGTGCTTGAGCTTGTCGTCGTAAAAGTGACTTCTGTCTGTGTCGCGTGCGAACGCCTTGGATTTTTCTAATTTTCTTCAAAACGAAAAATTGCCCAAAATTAACCTCAGCTTCAACTATAGTGCCAGTCAAGAGCTATAAGTTTCGCCTTTTGTTGAAATAAAATAAAGTCTTGGGACATGTTTTTTCAACTTTGAATGCGTAGGATTGTCGCATTCGACACCAGAGAATTGCCCATATAAAAAAATGAACAAAATAGAAGAATTATTAACAATGATACAAAACTTCAATTTTGGCTCGATATATCTTCAGGAATAGCTATTGTATCGACACGAATAAAAATTCCTACGAAAGGTCATACAATTTTCTTCTTAATCCATCGATTTGTTTTGGATATGGAAGCTGGTAGTGCCGAGTGAAAATTATGACAATGCGCAAGTCGCCGAATCGCGGCTTGTGAATTTATAAAAAGATTTTGGGAAAATATTGAGAATTGCAAATATGAGGATCAGACGTCTTTTTTGTCACCTGCTAAGTATATTTAAAGGTTTACATTTGTGGCACAGTGTAATTAATACAAATAAATAAATAAAATAAAAAAATTAAAAGAAGGAGCATTCAGATGTTTCATTGAATCCCCCACCACTGCGCTGTCAGAAGAAGGGGGAGGGGGGGAGGAGTTGAAAGAAAGATAGGAAAAAAGATACAGATGCATTTAAGGGCACATATGGCAGTTTCTGGTCCGTGGCAGACCAAAAACGGAGTCAAAGTAATGTGATATATAGTCTCTGTTTCGCTCGTCCACCCTCTGCCCTCATGGCTCATGGCTCATGGCTCGTGGACCGTGCATCTGGTCCTCTCCCTCCCCCTATCGCTCTGGGTTTCACTTGCTGTGTAATTAGATGATCCCCAAATCAGCCGCTAATTTTTCCGCAATTTGCTTAGTAATGCAATCTAAATACAAACAAAATAGTTCCCTTTTTTCACAGATCCACGTTTTCAGGGGTGGACTGCGGGACTGCGGGACGGCGAGACGGCGGCTCAAGGTTGGTTGGGTGGACCTTTGTGGGGTGGTGGATGGATGGATGGTTGGTTGGTTGGGAAAATGGGAAATGGGAACTCGGCTCGACGGGCCGTGAAATACACACTCGAAAAAGTGAATGGCATATGTACACATAAACTCGTACGGAGTCGGAGTCGGAGTATGTATGCCCCGGAGTGTTGCACATGTCCCTGTGCGGCAAAACAAACAACCGACTGCCGAATGCCGGGGACTACAGTAACTCTCGACTGGATGAGGATTGGTATGAGGACTGCGTGTAGAGGAAGGGCCAGCCACCATGTCAAAGCCAAGCGACAGCCAACAGCCAACAGCCGAAGGATGCTGCTCTTGCCGGGATGCGACTTTAGCGGCGCATCTCTCTGATCCCAGCGGGAGGCTGGCCCGAAAATCACAGCAGGCCCAAAACCCAAAGCCCAAAGCCCAGAGCCAGGGCCATCAGGGATACGATTATACGCGGGAGTCGTGGTTCGTGGTTCGTGGTCGTGACTGGTGTTTTGAGCTGTTTTAGGGTTGACCTGTCACCGTCACCGTCATCGTCACCGTCACCGTCAACCGCCTGCCATCGACAACTCGCGAGGACGGACTCGATGTCCTCGCACTCGCAGCACTGTAATACTGTTGCAAATACCTCCACCTCCACCTCCGACTCCGCCTTCGCTTCCACCGACATGGCACGCCTTCTGCCTTGTGTCTGCCTCCCGCCGTGTGGCCTGCCACTCGACGGGACGGAACGGGGCGAGACGGGACGAGACGGGACGGGACGGGTTCTTGTCTTTAATTTCAGCGCATTTGGCTTTTGTAACGTGATTATCAGACGATTTGATTTGGCGCTAAATGCAATTGCCAAATGCCAAAGTCAACGGAGCGACGGAAACCGGGGATAACGCGACGATGAACGCAGAAACGATGAACGGGATGGGATGGGATGGAACGGGAAACGGAAACGGGAAGGCAGGGAAAACGGAAAACGGATAGCGGGATGCTGGAAAACGGAAAACTCCAGGGCTAGGGCCAGGGCCAGAGCCAGTTCCAGTGGCAGAGACAAGTGGCAAAGGCAATTGGTCCGGGGGCAGGTGCAGGGGAAGGGGCGAGGACCATGAAACACTTCTGATAAGCCAATTATCCCGACAACAAAATCAAATCGCAAAAATAAATGGAAAGTCTCCTCACAGCGGACTTTCGACAACCCAATGGATTGATGGGTTGATGGAAGCTATTTGGTGTCGTGCTTCCGTATCCGTCCCACAGATAGTTGGGGCAAGTTCTCGCATCTTCGAGGCATCCTCATCGTCATTGCCAAGGAATGCATGAATCCGGGAATTATTGGATGCGGCCTGTTCTCTGTGTTGCATCATTTTCCAAGCTGCCTCACTGCAGCAGCTGTGGCAACACACTTTACTTGGGCTTAGGAGCACTTCACTCCACTCCACTCCACTTCATGCCACGCACGGAGGCACGGAGGGGCAACTCTGCAAATAGAGGCACAGCAGCAGGCCGTCTCCTCGTACCCGTACCCGTACCCGTATCCCTTTGCCATCCGTCACAGCTCTTGGGATGCACCCGCAGAGACCTTCAGGTCAGTCGGAGACCCGGATCCGGTCAACGCTCAACGCTCAACAGACGGGGTGGTGCGTTGACAAACGGGAAACACTGTGACAGCACCACCACCTGAGAGGGGGACGTCCTGCGATTCCATCGAATCCCATTGGAGAAAATACATCCAACAAATCGGAGATGGAACACAAGTCCAGGATATGTCTGCTCTCCAAAGTCTACACTCTCGGCCGTTGCGTTCAACATATTCTCAGTATGTTGTCAGGTTAGGAAATTAAAAGAAGCGATAATGGTGCATACTGATGCACATACACATGCACATATATTCATCAATACGTGTACTTAGTCCTGCGTGGACCTCAGTTATATGTGTAAGGGATTCATAGCATTTCAAAGGGGACTTGTGCCCCGTCACCGTGATGAGCCATACAAAATGTAATCTTCTAAATGTACTTGCAAGAGGCACACATTCGGCTATGGGCCTGGAAAAGTAGATCACATCCTCATACTTGGAATTTGCAACATATCACGGAATCTTTTTATACCCGGTACTCGAAGAGTAAAGGGGTATATTAGATTTGTGCAAAAAATTAATGTGTGTAACACCCAGAAGGAAGCGTTTCCGACCCCATAAAGTATATATATTCTTGATCAGCATCAATAGCCGAGTCGATATAGCTATGTCTGTCTGTCCGTCCGTCTGTCCGTCTGTCCGTCTTCATTAGCGCCTATAGCTCAAAGACCATAAAAGCTAGAGGAACACTATTTTGTATCCAGACTCCTGTCCTATCGCACTGTTACAAGTGTATTTCAAAATTTCGCCCCGCCCCCTTCCGCCCACTCCAAGGACGAAAATCTGTGGCATGCACAATTTTAAAGATACGAGAAAACTAAAAACGCAGAATCGTAGAGAATGACAATATCTATCAGAGTGTTGAATCTGGATCAGATCGACTCATAAATATAGCCACAATGAAGAAAACAATTTCGAAATGCATCGTTCCCTCTCGCTCTCTCTCACACACAGGGGTAGGCGCTATGCCTGATCGAATTTTTTGACGCCTAGTTCTCAGAGACTATAAGAGCTAGAACCACCAAACTTTCTATCCAAGCTCCTGTGATATCAAACCGAGACGAGTTTGTTTTAAAATTTGGCCACGCCCCCTTCCGCCCCCACAAAAGATGAAAATCTACAATTTTGAAGATACGGGAAAACCAAAAACGCAGAATCATAGAAAATTACTATATCTATCAGAGTATTGAATTTGGATCAGATCGGATCATAAATATAGTCAGAAGGAACAAATGAAATTTCAGTGGCCTTCCAAGCGCAGACTCATTCCCTCTCTCTCTCTCTCTCGCCCACAGCCGTGTATGTATATGTAGGAAGTAGATAAAGACATGTAGAAAAGGCAGATGTAAAAAATGTATGTAAACAAAAATTGAAACATCTATCTCCGAAAAGGTTCGACTTAATTACTTTGTTCTTTTTTGGCTAAAAATAAATTTGTCCCTTTTGCGAACATGTAATAAATTACAACAAGCTCACATACATATATACTGACTGAGTACCGGGTATAAAGTAGAGCAGTGGCGGTAGACGCGGCTCACAACGTTCCCCCTCGTTTAAAAATGAAAACAATTAAAAATTAATTAAATTAAATTTTCAGCAAATTGTTTTTGTATGGTATGGATATACTCGGGCTTGCATTTGGATCCGTGCTGATGAGCAAGCCGTTCAATGGTTCTGGTTGTGTCTTAACTTCAGGTCCCGATCTGCAACACATACCATCTGGGTCATGGTCTTTGTAGGTCTTTGCCATTAGCACCAATCAGCACTTTCGGATGAGCGGAATGTTCAATATTTGGCTCGTTCTGCGAGTCTCAGAAACAAATCGGGTGTAATATGTATCTGAAGATCACTTCGACGTATATCGGCTCAAAAGAACAAACTCTGGTTCCAAACTGAATCTGATTCTGGCTCCGAATGGGAGGCTGCTCCTATTCTAAGAGTTCCCTGTTTAAGGTTTAAATAAATCAAAAATGGAAGGAATTTGATGTTGATGCTGAGGTGTGGCGACGGTGGGGATAGAGAATTTCCATTTTCTCAGCCGCACACACAGCCGCAGGCGATTTTCCGAAAATTATTTCGCAAACTCTTCCCTGCCTCTCCTCCCTATGGGTTCTGTGTGTGTGTTCAAAAGTTGCAAAAGTGATTCGACAGACGAAAGAAAACGAGCTGAAGAGGCGGCAAGAGTGGAGCTGGGGCGTGGGAGGCGGCTGGGCCCCAAATTAACTTAAAGCCCAGTTCCTCGGAGACATTCGAGGGGCATCTTTTGCTACCTGAACTCGACGACAACTTATGGCCGCCCGAGGGACAAAATGGCTTTGAATAGCTTTTGGTTTGCTTGAGAAGCAAGTGTGCAACACTGATTCTCATGGCGACATGGCAACTCTAACAGCCAGTGTTGCTAGCGCCTCAATGCTCTGTATATCGATTGACTACCATTGAGGACGGAGCAGATCATGGAAATTATTTCGGACAGTTTTTTATTTGGGCTCTTGCTGAAAAATGTTTCAGTTTGTTTTACTTTCGGTTAGATTTTTTTTTATTTCAGTTAATTTCTGTTCCCAAAAATGGACACTAGAGTGCCGCTACAGAAGGACCCTCTATAAGCAGCAGGAGTTTCCACGCTTCCGTATGGCTATTATCTTCCAGACAATGCGCTTTGGTCATGTTCCATGCAGCGTCCCTAGTTCCATATTTATGTAGAGTATGGCAGTGGAGAGAATTATGCTTATTTTCCTTTCTTTCCAGTCATATGGCATTTGAGGAGCCTGATATATATATTCGTTGAAGCTCATGGAATGGGGGTTAGTTAGTAAGTAATTCCAGCTTACATGCCTAACGCTATAAGGGTCTTGAGAGTGTAGAGAGTCGGAAGTGGACGGATCTCTCAGCGGTAACAGTTCGCTGTAAACAGGAGCGGCCACAGGCTGTTAACGGGGAGCGGTAACAGGCTGTTAGCAGGGAGCGGTAACAGGCTGTTAGCAGGGAGCGGTGACAGACAGTTAACAGGGAGCGGTAACAGGCTGCGGTACAGCTGTACAGCTGCTGCCTTTAACAGTGGGGTTACAGAGGCGACGCTCCGATGGTAGCATTTTCGAGGGAAATATTCAATGGTTTTTACAGCAGAAATGCGAGTGGACAGCAGATCCTTCGATGTCGAAAGCAGGACCTTCCTTCACAGGTTTCTTACATTTGGTAGCTCTTAAAGCGACTATTAAACGGTTGCCGGAGTTGCCAATGCATTTTGTACACATCATGTGTGTGTGTATATTTCACCCCGATAGCGACAGGTAATTGTGTTTCCCTCTCCCTCTCCCTCTCTTCCTCTCTCCAGTTTTCTCCAGCAGAAAAACAACAATAAAAACGATGACAATGCCAATTTTTTGTTGCTGTTTGTTTGCCTTTGGAATCGGAGAGGAGAGAGAATGATGGGGCAGAAGATGGGGATGGAGATAGGGTGGAGGTGGAGTAGTGCTGCTGCAGCCTTGAGAGGCAGTGCTCTTCCTACTCCTGTCCTCTGTTCGCTTTTGCGTGGGGAAAACTCATTCAAAGTTGAACGCAATTTTTCTTTTCACACACGCACGGCGAAAAACATATGTGTGTGTGTGTGTGTGTGTGTGTTGGACCCCTCCCCCCCACACTCCTACCTTTCTTACAGCATTCATTTCCTTCGTCGTTTACCTTGACGCCCCTCCCCACGCCTTCTCCGCCTCACTCCGCCTCACTCCGCCACCTGCCCAGGGTAAAAGGCAAACGAAATGTGTATAAAAATAAAAAATGATAAAAGTTGGCAGATAAAAATTACACACGCACACGCAGGCACAGACACACACGCTCACACAGACAAACAGACACACCGACACACAGAGTGGGAGAGAGAGAGATAGGAAAGGCAGCTGCGTTGCCAATTCACCTGCATACAAAATGGCGTCGCCTACCGCCCATCGCCCACCGCCCCCCGTGCCCCTGTGCCCTCCTGCCCATTCGCCACTTGTTCATCCTTGTCCTCATCGTCGTCGTTGTCGTTGTCGTCGTTGCGCACCAAAACTCAATTTCAACCCCCAGACCCCAGACCCCAGACACCAGACACCACCCAGCCTTAACATCCCACAGAACTGAGAACGCAGAGCCCAGAACCCAGAACCCAGAACCAATCTCCATCTTCAGATTCCGGATCCCAGATCCTCCCCCACCCATCCTCATCCGTGCAACATACAGCAACAGCAACAACAACAGCAACAACAGCAACAACAACAACCATCCATGTCGGGGAATTGTAATTTTTCTTGCTTCATTTCCTTTTGCCGTTTTTCGATTCGTTTTTCCTTTTTGTGTGTGTGTTTTTCGTATTTTCCTCTTTTGGCGCCTTCATTGAGAATAAGCATTCGACAGTGCCACACAGCGTGCCACGCCACACTGCCACACTGCCACACCACACAGTGTGTCTGTCACAGTGGAAGAAACTGAAGAAACCTTCAGGGAACTTCAGAACGTGTTGAGGAGACTTTTCTGCCAAGGAAAAGCCCTAGCCAAGAAGATTTAAACTATTAATTTTACAACAGATGGAAATAAATGTACAATTAATGATAGAACTAGAAATCGGATAGGTAGATCTAGGTACCCAAGGATATACATATATATATATATATAGATATATATATCTTTAAGATATAGATCAATGGATGCATCTCAAGAAATCTCAATAAAAAAGTCCTTCCAATTCATCATTTCCTTCGATTCATTCCACTGTATAGTGTGTCCACACCCACACCCATACCCATACCCATCCGTGGGTCCAGGCTCCTTCCTTCCTTCCTTCCCTCCCTCCCCCGTGTTCCGTTCCCGTTCCCGCTCCCGCTGCCTGATCCCTCGACTCTAACTGTTTTCCACTCCACAGTGCGGGGCTGGCTGTGTGCTGTCTGTGCGTCTTTCTTTGTCCCATTTAACATCGTTCGCCTACACAAACTTTCAGTGCCACCCGCCCGCCACCGATTCACCATCTGAATCCCCATCTCATTCAACATTCCCCATTCCCCATCCCGCATCCCGCATCCGGCATCCCCAATCCCCTACGCCTTCGCTAAGACGCCTTTGTGAACATTTTTCTTCTTACGCCATGTTTGTTGTTGATACCCTCACGAAGGGTATACCGTATAGCTCATTTCGCTTGGAATTTCGCTGGCTAGAGGCTAATTTTATGGGTCTCTCTCCATGTTTTTCTATGCTAAATAGTCTCTCAATTAATTATTTATAATTAATTATAAAATATAACCTTCTATGGAAAAAACAATCAATCTGTAAGAAAATAAAATTACTTTTACATTCTGTTCTGTACAGGGCAGCAGCTCTAGCAGACTAACAACACTGTTAACACTGCAGGTTAACAGCCTGTTACCGCTGCCTGTTAACAGCCTGTGCCGCTTCCAGCTACAGCGAACTGTTACCGCCGGAAGATCGGTCTACACCCAGTCTCCAGTGGGAGCACTCCTACACATATATATTTCCTGTATATCCTCGGACATTTACATTCAAATAATGGTCACGTGAGTGCATCTTGGGGTTCGGTTTGCGTATTTAGTTTTCCCTTTTGATGATAGTCTACTTTTTTCATTCAATTTTTCCATGGCTACCTTCTAGTTGTTCGTCGTGCAGTGCTGCTTCTTCTAGTTCATCCAACGACTCCTCCTTCTCGTCCCACACTTTCTGCCACTTCCTCTCCCACTCCTGCCCCTGCAGGTCCCACAACTTGTGCTCCTTTCATTGCTCCTTCAATGGGAGTTCTCTGCTTTCCACTTGGCAAATTTCGTTAGCTTCTTTGTCTGCCCTCCATCTCCATGGTCCTTGGCTTGGGAGGGAACTAGTTCGGCTTCGGCTTTGGCTTCGGTTCTGCGGTTCCCTAGGGTTGCCACCGCGCACAGCGAAATCAACTTCAAAAGCTACTTTTTCGAGAGGGTTTCCCCCCCCTCAGCATTTCCCATCCCCCATCCACGCCCCTGACTTTCTTTCTATTCCCCATTTCATTTCGCTTTTCTTTTCTTTGCGTTTCTTTTCCTTTTGTGGAGCGAATTTTCTTGTAGAACATAATTTATCTGTTTGTAGAACGAATGATTTAAGGTGCATGTTGTGCCACGGGGAGTGGGGGGAGGGTGGCACAGTGTGCCACAGGACTGTCGCGAATGCAATTTAAATATTTGCATTTCGTTGTTTTTGTTTCGTTTGCTTTCCGGACGGTCGCTGGAAATTGAGGGAAATTCATGGCACGTGTAAAACGCAGTGCGCCGCACCGCTCCCCTTCCCCCTCCCTCTCCCCCTTGCCCGATCTTATCCTCTGCTTTCCTTTTTTTTCGGGTGAAAGTTGAAAAGGGCTGCTGGGAGAATCATCTACGAATCGGAGTCTGCCTTAAAGCTTTAAGAAGTCGCGGCACTTGCGAGGCAGCTGCAAAAACTGCATTACAGGGTAATTTTTTGTACCCCCAGCTGCTGCCTCTGCTTCTGCCTCTCTCTCTCTCTCTCTCTCTCCCTCTCCCTCTCTGCTGACTGTCTCTTTCTATCGCCATTTCATTTTTGCGCGGAATGAAATTGAAGTGCAGGAGCTACGGCAGGAGGAGCAGCAGCAGCAGCTTGGATATACGAGTAGGGACATTTACAGTTAACTTCATAAAGAAAATTTAACGAGCAACATCCTGTGCACGGGGCACCAGGACCAAGACCTTCATGGAGGGATGTGAGGGGGCCCAACAAGGATGACGACAACAAGATAAAATGCATGCCTAGAAGAGGCCAGGGATCGGATGGAGACACGAGACAAAATACATTATACGTTGGGGGAACGGACCGAGCGCCGAGCACCGAGCACCGAGAGCGAGGCCATGAAACGGTAGCAAATAGAAGGCCACCATCTGCCCATCAGACGCCCATCATGTCGCACCGCTGCACCCTCGCCCTCACCACGGAAACACCACGTATACGTATACGTATACGTTATGTCCCAACAGCAGCAGTTGCAAATCCCGGACAGAGTCCGCCAGTAGCCACTGAAGAAAGGGTGCGGAAGTGGAGGCGGACGAGAGCGAGCACGAGGACGAGGACGAGGACGGGAGGCTGCCAATCCAGCGCAGCGGCAACGGAATGCCAGTTAACGAGTTTTCTCCATTTTTTCTCCATTGAAGCTCCCGAAAAGGTCACACGGCTGTGGGATTACGTTTGCCATTTGGAGAGAGTGTGTGGGTGGGTGGGGATTATTACGAATAGGATTGAGGATTGTGCTCGTATCTCTAACCAAAAATACCAAAATTAACGCAAGAATACAAGACAGAAGAAGCTTTGAGAGTCAGAGAATACATATATCATAGCAGATATATCTCCTAAAATTATAGAATTTAGTGTTTATTTATTCTTAGCAGTTAATTGTTAATCAAATAAATAAATATACATTCCATCCCTGATCGAATGAATGAATACTTTCCAAAGTTTCCTTTTTCCATGGATATATCAATAGTAGGGCGGAAAGAGTTCCATGAATATTCAAGTGTATTTTGTTGCTTGTCTTGCTGTTCGCCTAAACATTTTCCTAATCATTTCATATTTGCTGCTGTTGTTTTTCCCGGCTACTCCTCGCGTTGGCCCGCTTTAAAAATATGATTTGAGCAGCGAGCACGAGGCCCCTGAACCCCTGGCAAACGGTTGAAGCAGTCTCAGTCTCAGTCCCATCCACAGGGAGAGGCACAGGCACAGACACAGCCACAGCCACATCGTCATCATCAACATGACATCCTGGAAACGGTTCTATCTCGGAACTCCATCAGAACCCACCCCCTCGACTCCCCATTCGCATCCGCAGGCCAGGTTTTTGCCATCAGTTTGTGTCGCTTTTTTGGGGTTAGCCAGTGACATTCCCTGCTTGGATGGATGGATGGATGGATGGCTCGGGTGGATGGGCGGGGATAGGTGGAGGTTTCTGGGTGGCTTGTGTGCGGCTGAGTGTGAGGAAAATGCGAAAATTCAGTTATGAATTCATTTCGAATTGAGGTAACATGATTACCGCTATGATGATGCTCTTCCGCTTCAACATCGTCAATATATTTCGCTTGAGCTGTGTTTATTTACGTGCCCTTCCCATCCTCCGCTCTCTGCTGGTGGAGGTGGACGCGGAGGCAGAGGCGGAGGATGGAGTAGGTCCAGCCTGAAATGAGCTTTTGCCACGCAAAGGTGGCGCTGCTCAAATAAACGAACGCCTCGTTGAATTTGTAGCAGAGCCAGAGTGGCAGAGGCGGGGTGGTGCCCAGAAAAGCGTGCGGCATGGGGATGTGGCATAAAGTGGAGCTGGAGTGGTGCCCAGAGACCAGGGGACAGAGGACAGAGACAGTGGGAAATATCAGGCGGATGCAGATTGCCATTGGGGTATGGGGGATGGCCACCCACTCACCCAGTCTCCTCCCTGTCTCCTGTTGTTTCTCGGTTCTGTTCTGTTCTGTTAAGTGGGGGCGCGCGCGCATCATCTACAAAATGGCTGTCAACAACAACATGGCGTATACGCGTTATGAATACGTATTGCTTGTTTTCTGTCTGTCTGTCTGTCTGCGAGGCCTGTCTCTGTATAGCTGTGTGTGTGTGTGTGTGTGTGTGTGTGTGTGTTTGCCTGTGTGTTCTGGAAGAGAAGGAGCAGGAGAAGGAGCAGGAGCTGTAGCTGTGACTGTGTGGCAGTGGCAGTGACTTTGCCCCAGCGGCACTTCAAGTACTTAAAATTTCACACTTTTTTTGCGTTCTCCCCATCATCCCCTCCAGCTCCCCGGCAGCTCCATCCCCATTCCTTGTTTGCCTTGTTTAAAGTGGAAAAAGTTGCCGCAATTTAAGTTGTGCAACATTTTTTCTCTTTTCTCTCGCACCACCTCCCTCCGCCCCTCTGCCCGCTCTGCCTCGTGCTACTCTTCTGGGAGTGGAAATAGGTAAAGTTTAGATTGGGCATTGTTCAGATATGTATACACATATATACATATAAATACATATATAGTACTATACGACAGTACAATATGAGAATACCCTCGAGGCTGGATGAAAGTGGAGAAGGGAGAGGGATCGCAGGCAGTGTGGCATCGTTACTGATTGCTTGGCTGGAAAACTGTGGGATAACCAGTCCGGAGACTGCGATTAAATATACCTTCCTGCCTATTACTTGCATAGCGGGAATAAAAATAGATCGGAGCCCGATTTCTATATGTTCCTGGCAACCAATTCCTCGCCTGTTTGTTGTCTGGGTAATTTTTCCAAGCTGCCGCACTGCAGCAGCTGTGGCAACACTCTTTACTTGGGCTTAGGAGCACTTCTCTCCCCTTCACTCCACTCCACTTCATGCCACGCACGGTGGCACGGAGGGGCAACTCTGCAAATGGAGGCACAGCAGCAGGCCGTCTCCTCGTACCCGTACCCGTACCCTTGGGATGCACCCGCAGAGACCTTCAGGTCAGTCGGGGACCCGGACCCGGACCCGGGAGAGGCATCCCGACAAGTGGTAGCGTCCCGCTCAACGCTCAACAGCCGGGCTGGTGCGTTGACAAATGGCAAACACTGTGGCAACACCTGGGAAGGGAGGGGCCCATCCTCCGATTACAACGAACTCTATGGGAGAAAATACATCCAACGAATCGGAGATGGAACAGAAGTCCAGCATATCTTCCATGTGTATGCCTGGATTCTCTTTGGTCTTCCCTCAGTTTTCATGGAAAATTCTGTGCTTTAAAGCTACGAAAATCCCTTTAAAGACGACGGACGACTCCTGCCCCTCCTGTCTGGTCATTCACTCATTTTTCATTCATTTTTGTAATCATTTAGCCAATGCAAATGCCAAAAACTTATCAACGGCAGAACAGCAGAGACAGAAATAACCAAAATATAAACCCACACATGCACACACGTGCAAATAGATACGGGTGGAGATGCAGGAGGGATGCGGGGTGCGGGGAGGGGGGAGGGCAAAAAGTAAATAAATATGCTAATAAATTTTTCAAAATAAATCTGTAATAGATAGCAGATATGCGAGGCAACAAACTAACCAACGAACGACAACTAAATGCAGTTGCCGGAACTCCGGAATCCCCCCCCCACCCCGTCTGCAGCTCTATATAGAGGGAAGCATCCACCTATCAGGGAGGGGAGGGGCGGCTATCTCACTCTAACTGTAACCAAAGCAACATGGTAAAAGTTTTTAATCCACGTTTCGAAAAATTTTTCACACAAATATTTACACAACTCTTCGCTCTAACGATTTGCGCAAACACATACACACGCACACACACACACACACACACCCACACACAGATACGCACCCATACACGTGTGCAATTTGTGGATGCCGATAAGCACACACACACACACACACACACACATCCCACATAGACACGCACACAAACACACTCACAGTTAGACAGACATTTTAATGTTTGTAAAGCTTTTAAATGCTTCACACATACACGACGAGAATTTTTGCTCTTCTGTTTCGACTTCCACCGCCTCTCTGTCCCTCCCTCTCTGTCTCTCCCTCTATCTCTCTTTCTCCTTTTTGTTTCCTGCTTTCGCTTCTTGCTTTTCTTTGCCTTCCTTCCTTTCGGTGGATGTGGAGCAAATGGCAAAGCAAATAATAAACCAGAGGCAAAAGCGAAAAAAAAACAAAGTAAATAAATGAAAAATTTGTAATAAGAAATTTATTTGTTTTTTAATACCTATAGAATATATTTTGGTTTTTTTTTTTTGTTCTTTGCAAGAGACAAAAGATGAT
The DNA here is from genome assembly GCA_963969585.1 of Drosophila helvetica. Classification (NCBI taxonomy): domain Eukaryota; kingdom Metazoa; phylum Arthropoda; class Insecta; order Diptera; family Drosophilidae; genus Drosophila; species Drosophila helvetica. The sequence goes on along the minus strand of OZ018401.1, from coordinate 18,341,203 downwards.
TTTTTCGGGGGCGGGTGGGGGAGGTACAAATCTCTTGTTGATTTTCATTTTTGCTGTTTGTCTTGTAGTATGCATATATATAGCCAATACCCACTGTACCAAGAGTACTTAAAAGGGAACACACTGTAACACTTTGTTGCAGTGTTTATGCAATAAACATTCCCAGGCATATTCAGTGCGACGAAATACGATCACACATATATGCCTGGTACTACATTAGTGCAGCGTCGGCATGTATAGCATAGCCGACGGCACTTGAATATGATCCACACAAGCATGTGGATCTTCCCCTCGCGCCCCCCGCTATCAACAGCGCTGGGCATATATAACAAACATATAAATGCGGCCGCTCCGCTGCCGGCGTTGCTGGCGGCGCAGCTACGCTGGCCCTCAGCCAAGTAGAATTTAAGAAACATACAAAAGATTCATTCAATAAAATTATATCAGAAATGACGGATGTCTTTTCTTTAAAATCCCTATCTCTGGAAGTTATATTTACATGGCGACCGTGACAGGACCAAAAAAAAAAAAAAAAAAAAAAAAATAAATAATTCTGCAAAAACGGTTTTCACGCAAAAACAAAAGAAAATGTGCATTTAAAATACACTTCCAAATACACTTCCAAATGTAATTTTTATCAGCTGAAAATCAAATCGTCCAATAAAAACAAAAGAAAATGTGCATTTAAAATACACTTCCAAATGACCGTGAACAGTGAGAGCCAAAAATAATCCTGCGTATCCAAATTTCACGTTTAAATTGCCTCTAATAAATTACTGGATTTTCATAAAAAAAAAATTAAACAAGAAGCATGCTGACATAAAAGAAGATAAAGACCTGAAAAGGCACCGACAGCGCTACATAGAGCGTATGACGAATACCTGTGCGATGACCGGCACCGGAACCGCCTGAGCCCAGAGGCCCAGGACATCAGCAGCCGAAAAATAAATTCGCGTGAGAGGCCTAACGCCTCTTACGCCACCGGTGGATGCCAATCTGGAATCAGATTAAATAAACGCTGCTCCCCTCGAGCAAAGGGACAAGCCAAGCCTACAGGAGGCTCTGGAGGCTTGTCCAACCGATGGACCACGCCCACTCACAATAGCTGAGTACCGGGCACGCCAACAGCCGCAACAGCCCAAGCCAAAGAAAAAGCGGGGAGGGAAGCGAATTAAACTGCTCCGGGAACGTAGGTTGGTCAAAGACCTACTACGGACAGAAAAAATCAACGAGGACCAGGAAAAATTGAAAACCCAACTGGAGGAACTCAACAACAAACTTTGCGATGCAAAGTAACGCAATAAAGGCTGCATTTTGCCAATGCCTGAATTGCCAATAATTTAAACTTCTACCCACAAGTCGATGCGTAACACGCTGCTTGTAAACTACTAATATCTGTTAGGCTTTCACTAAAAACATAGGACTGATAAAAAAAAAAAAAAAAAAAAAAACCAATGTAAATCAGCCCTATGCCCTAACACTATATCTTCATATTTTCAAAAATTAGTTTTAATATTAATTAAATATATTTAAAGCATCTCAAAAACTAATATGAATGAAAGACAATACTATAAGTAAGTTAGGAAATGACACCAAAAATAAGCCATATATAAATGGCATACTTTTTCATAGAGAAACAGGGATTGTCACCAGCATGGGTTTAGTAGACACCAAGACAGTGGATTCCACTGCAAATGTAATTAATAAAGTAGAATCAAAAGAAATTGATTTAGGCTTTACTAATACCCTGTTGATGATAATTGTTGTTATTCTGTGTGCTAACGTCTTTTTCAAAATTTATAAGCTGCACAATAAATGCCTTAAAAAGAAATATTTGAGTAAGGCTAATGATTTGGACAAAATATAGAATTTGAAAGGGAAAAATAAAATGACAACTCTAAACGCAATTAGGAATGTTTATAACAGGGACCCAAATTTTAAAAACAGAATTTTACAATTGGTCTCAACGACCCCAAGGAGCATATTAGAGCTCGAATATATGTACATGAGTACATTTCATTTAGAATTTTCGCCCTTAATAGACTGTTCAAAAACACAAAAAGCAATTGTGTTAACTACCATTCCAGGTATTGTAGTAAAATCAGTAATAAATGAACATTCGATACTGGGCAGAGTAATTGACTTTGCAATATTTAAAACTTAAAACCAAGAATGGAATGGCAGGAAATTTACAAATCATTAGAAGAAAATAAAAGTAGATTTGACAAATCATACAAATCACTTACACAAAATAGGACAATACAAAGAGCTACAGTGAATAGGCATGCGACCATATTAGTTGAGTGTTTCAACGAGGCACGTACACTAATACATGAAAATAGAGAACGCATAAAAGAACAAAATTGGTCGCAGGTATCAAAATTTTTGATCAGACTTCGATCAAATTTGATATCGATTCAAAGGAAATTCAATTTGGATATTTCAATTCCAACAGTTTTGAATACTCCATTGACAATAGACATAGAACAACCCGGAACAAGTCAAACTCAAGAACTTGACCGAGAAGTTGAATCAATTGATCAAGAAACAGAAGTGGAAGAAAAAGATCTACACGATCTAACGATCCAAGCTGTATTAACAGTACCACAATATCAAGATCAAGAATTGTCTGATTCCGATTCACTGAATAGTGTGATAGAACAAAAACACATCAGAATGGCAGACGACACAATTGCCCAACGGGCATATATCAAAGATATTTCGCACGCCATACCTGAATTTAACGGACAAAAACTTCATTTGCAGCGATTCATAACAGCGATTAAATTAGTTAACCTAACAAAAGGCCCTTATGAATCTTTAGCAATCGAAGTAATAAAATCAAAGATTATAGGATCAACACTGTACAAAGTTCAAGAACTTACAACAATAAATGAAATTATAAAGAAATTACAAGACACTATAGTCGGTGAAACGTCTGACGTAGTCAAAGCAAAATTGGCAAAAGTATGCCAAAAAGGAAATACTGCAACCCAATTTACCACAGAAATCGATAATTTGCGAAAGCTACTTGAAGCTTCGTACATCGATGAAGGACTACCAGCCGAACATGCCGATAAATTCAGTACAAAAGAAGCCATTAGCACAATGGTTAAAAATTGTGAGCATGGTAAACTAAAAACCATTTTAGAAGCAGGTAGCTTTACGACCATGAACGACGCCGTCGCAAAGTATATACAATGTAGTACTGAGATGACTGGCAATGCTAATTCAATATTGTACACGCGTAGAGGACAAGCTTATCGCGGTAGTAACTACCGAAGTAACTATCGAGGTAGAGAAAATGGTCGTGGTTACTACAATAACAGCAATTCAAACAGGAACTTCAATTACAATAACAATTATCAGCCAAATAATTATAGAGGTCGTGGTAATTATAGAGGAAATAACCGTGGTAACGGCACATCCCATAACAACCAAAACTACGTCAGAAATGGGAACAGAGGACACAACAATAATGTCCGTGTTACCCAGACGGCTTCGGGAAACTCCCAAACTCCTTTAGATACTCCAAACTATTAAAAGCAAAGGTTCAAACCATCAATCTCAATCTTAACATTTTCGTGTCATTTAACAATGCCAATACAGGAAAACATCTAACATTCCTAGTAGATACAGGAGCGAACATATCGCTAATAAAAGAAACTTCAGATGTCTTCAACGACATACAAATAAATAGTAAAATAGATATTCAAGGCATAGGTGAAGGTATTATAAAATCCCTAGGCCTTGCACCAATAGAGCTACAGACAGATAAATACATAATTCCTCACAATTTCCATTTAGTAAACAAAAATTTCGCAATCCCATGTGATGGAATAATAGGGATTGATTTTATAAAAGCATTAAATTGTCAAATTGATCTAAAACCTTCAGAAGACTGGTTTATAATACGACCAAACAATATAAACATTCACATTTATGTTCCAATAACATACAGTTCTGGTAACAATACAATACTTCTACCAGCAAGATCACAAGTTATTCGAAAAATAGAACTAACTTCAAGTGAAGATAATGTTCTAATTCCAAACCAGGAAATCCAAACTGGTATTTTTGTTGCAAACACAGTTGCAACCACGCAAAATGCGTTTGTCCGATTACTGAATACGACCAGTACCGACCAATTAATTAATATAAATAATTTAAAATATGAACCACTTTCGAATTACAATGTAGTTCAAACAACTTCTAAAATCAGGGAACAAACTGTCCTAGCTCAGCTCAAAAAGAATTTTCCAGCTCCATTCAAACAACCATTAACGGAATTATGTTCCAAATATAGTGACATATTCGGGCTTGACACCGAATCAATAACAACAAATAATTTTTATAAACAAAAATTGAGATTGAAGGATGACGAACCAGTATACATCAAAAACTATCGAAGCCCGCATAGCCAAGTTACAGAGATCCAGAAGCAAGTAGGAAAATTAATAGACGACAAAATAGTCGAACCGTCCGTATCAGAATATAACAGCCCACTATTACTTGTACCAAAGAAAGCCCTTCCGGGCACTGAACAAAAGAAATGGCGATTAGTAGTTGACTATCGTCAAATAAATAAGAAACTCTTGTCAGATAAATTCCCACTACCTAGAATTGATGACATTTTGGATCAACTAGGTAGAGCAAAATATTTCTCATGCCTTGACTTAATGTCAGGTTTTCATCAAATTGAACTAGAAGAAAGTTCACGTAATATAACGTCTTTTTCAACGAGCAATGGCTCATATCGCTTCACGCGATTACCATTTGGTTTAAAAATAGCGCCAAATTCATTTCAGAGAATGATGACTATTGCATTCTCTGGACTTGAAGCTTCGCAAGCATTCCTATATATGGACGATCTTATAGTCATTGGTTGTTCCGAAAAACATATGCTCAAAAACTTACAAGATATTTTTGAGGTATGTAGGAAACACAACCTAAAATTACATCCACAAAAATGTTCATTTTTCATGCATGAAGTGACCTTTCTCGGCCATAAATGCACTGATAAAGGAATCTTGCCAGATGACAAGAAATATGACGTCATCAAAAATTATCCAGTCCCGCACGACGCGGACAGCGCTAGAAGATTCGTTGCATTCTGCAATTATTACAGACGTTTTATTAGAAACTTCGCCGACTATTCCCGGCACATAACCAGATTATGTAAAAAGAATGTTCCATTTGAGTGGTCAGATGAATGCCAAAATGCATTTTTACACTTAAAAGAGCAACTCATCAAACCAACTTTGTTACAATACCCAGACTTCACAAAAGAATTTTGTATAATAACGGATGCAAGTAAGCAAGCGTGTGGAGCGGTTTTAACTCAAAACCATAAAGATCTCCAACTTCCAATTGCATACGCGTCCAGATCATTCACCAAGGGCGAAAGTAACAAAAGTACAACAGAACAAGAATTAGCAGCAATTCATTGGGCAATTACTCATTTTCGACCATATATTTATGGAAAACACTTTACAGTGAAAACGGACCACAGACCACTAACATACTTATTTTCAATGGTCAATCCTAGCTCAAAACTTACACGCATGCGGCTCGAATTAGAGGAATATGACTTCACAGTCGAGTATCTAAAGGGAAAAGATAATTATGTAGCAGATGCGTTATCAAGAATAACCATCAAAGATTTACAAGAAATACACAAAACAGGAACAATACTAAAAGTCACTACCAGAAACCAAAGTAAACAGAAAAATTCCTGCGCAGGAACAGAAAAATTAGATTTGCCTAGGCAAACTCTAAATAAAGCTTCTCAGCCCAACGTATATGAAGTCATTGTAAATGACGAAGTACGAAAGGTAGTGACCTTGCGAATAACAGATTCAAAATGTTTGCTAAAACATGGAAAAAAAGTTATAGCAAGAATTGATGTTGGCAATATGTACACCAACGGAATTCTCGATTTAGGTCAGTTCTTCCAAAGGCTTGAATTACAAGCCGGTATACTAAAAATTAGCCAACTCAAGATGGCACCGAGCGATAAGATCTTTGAAACTATTTCAATAGAATCTTTTAAAATAATGGGCAATAAGATACTAAAATCATTAAGAGTAGCGCTACTCAAGCCGGTGACCCAAATAAATAAGGAGAAAGAAAAAGAAGCTATACTGTTTACATACCATGACGATCCCATACAAGGAGGACATACAGGCATAACAAAAACCTTGGCCAAGGTCAAAAGATATTATTTCTGGAAAGGTTTAACTCGCGATATAACCAAGTACATACGAAAATGTCCAAAATGCCAAAAAGCGAAAATAACTACGCATACTAAAACTCCATTAACAATAACTGATACACCTGTACATGCTTTTGACAGAGTGATAGTGGATACAATAGGTCCATTACCAAGATCAGAAAATGGCAACGAATATGCAGTCACTTTAATCTGTGACTTAACAAAATATCTAGTTGCCATCCCAATATCAAATAAAAGCGCAAATACGGTAGCAAAAGCTATCTTTGAAAAATTTATTCTGAAGTACGGTCCAATGAAGACGTTCATCACGGACATGGGTACAGAATATAAAAATTCAATCATTAACGACTTATGTAAATATCTAAAAATAGAAAACATAACGTCAACAGCGCACCACCACCAGACAGTAGGAACAGTAGAAAGAAGTCATAGAACTTTTAATGAGTACATACGTTCATACATATCGGTTGATAAGACTGATTGGGACGTATGGCTCCAATATTTTGTCTTCTGCTTCAACACTACACCATCAATGGCACATAATTATTGTCCATATGAATTGGTATTCGGTAGAACACCAAATATACCAACAAAATTTTATAGTATAGATAATATAGCACCTATATATAACATAGAAGATTACTCTAAAGAGAGTAAATATAGGTTAGAAATAGCTTATAAAAGAGCAAGAACTATGCTCGAGGAGAATAAGAGAAGAAATAAAATTATATATGACTCGAAAATAAAAGATTTAGAAATAGCAGTAGGAGATAAGGTTTTATTGAAAAATGAAACAGGTCATAAGTTAGATTTTAAATATACTGGACCATATAAGATAGATAGTATAGGAGAAAATGATAATATAACAATTTCAAATATAAAAGACAAAAAAACAAAAAGTACATAAGGATAGACTAAAACTTTTTTTACTCATAGATAGAATTAGTATGGCCATACATAAGTATATCTATAGGAATATATCAAATCTTTTTAATTTTCTTTACTAAAACAAAAAAAAAGAAAAAAAGGGAAAAATTTTTTTTGAACTATGGGATATATATGTATGTATTAGTATTAAATTCATTTAATTAAAAAAAAAAAAAATTTTTCTAAATATATTTTTCTAAAATAACTATCATATTAAAATTATAAAATAACTTCATAAATATTACGTTATTTTTCAAAAGGAGGGAGATGTAGTATGCATATATATAGCCAATACCCACTGTACCAAGAGTACTTAAAAGGGAACACACTGTAACACTTTGTTGCAGTGTTTATGCAATAAACATTCCCAGGCATATTCAGTGCGACGAAATACGATCACACATATATGCCTGGTACTACATTAGTGCAGCGTCGGCATGTATAGCATAGCCGACGGCACTTGAATATGATCCACACAAGCATGTGGATCTTCCCCTCGCGCCCCCCGCTATCAACAGCGCTGGGCATATATAACAAACATATAAATGCGGCCGCTCCGCTGCCGGCGTTGCTGGCGGCGCAGCTACGCTGGCCCTCAGCCAAGTAGAATTTAAGAAACATACAAAAGATTCATTCAATAAAATTATATCAGAAATGACGGATGTCTTTTCTTTAAAATCCCTATCTCTGGAAGTTATATTTACAGTCTGCTAAACACAAAATAAACACAAAGAAGGATATCCTTCCTGCCGCCCGTCGCCTTCCACCGTCCCTCCCTCGCGTGGCAATACATAAATGTGCGGCATGGGCGGGTGGGGCAGGAAGGGAAGGAGGCAAAGTCAAATAATCGGAGGAGTTCAAGCGCAAAATTATCGAAATGTTCATCGAGGAAATGTGAAAAGTGAATGCAGGAGAACGGGTAGAAGTGAAACGTATCTGCATATATCTGGAATATCCTTAGGCTATAAATATAGGATGAGGGATATGGAACGAATAGTGTCTGAAGATCTGAAGAACAAAATTGGAATTGCATGGAATGGCAGAAGAAGTAGCAGAAATGTGAAGGAAGGAACTGAGGGATAATTGCCGAAGAAAATGCTATCGGGAATGGATGAAGGAGAATATAACAGGATATATATCAAAAGATTGTATCAAAGAATTAAAGAAACATATGTGTACATATTTATCAATGGAAATGCCACAGATATATGCACATATATATATTAAGGAAATAAAAGATACGATGGAATATAGGATAATTTCATTAAACAGAATATACAGTACAATCTGGGTAACAAAAATATATTATTATATTGATATCGAATCGTATTCTATCAGAGTGCATCTTGAACTGTCAGTGGGATTAGCTCTTGATTTTTTAATTGGTTTATCAATAATAATATGGTGGGAGTATGGGATATATAGGATATAAAATATGTTGAAAGAATGGCAAAAAAAGAATTTAAATTTTCTATGCCTTTAAAGGATACTCAATCCATTTGATGATTATAGCCAAATGTTGGACAGAAAATCGAAACAGAGTCAATAAACCTCTTCCTCAAATATGGATGACTCTTAAACGCATCGAAAACACATGCGGAACCCCATGAGCACCCCACCATTAAGTGGATCAGATTGGTTGGAGAGTACTCCCATTGGTATCTTTATACATATATATATATACATATATATATAGAAGAGACATCATATTTACGATGTTGTGGCTGCTGTTGTTGCTGCTGCTGTTGCTGTGTGTGTAAATAAATGATGAAATTTTTATTGGCTCGATTTTGATTGTTTTTTCTTGTCGATCTAAGCGCATTTTGTGTTTGCGGTTCTCTGATTTCTGGCCCCAAAAATTCGCCATCAAACGAGCAAAACGAACAGCAACCACAATAACAATAACACAATGAATATTCATATTCACATTGGCATTCGCATTCGCATTCACATTCGCATTCGCATTCGGACTTGGGCATTGGGAGAGTACGAGTATTCGGCATTGAGTTCGAACTGTAATAAAAGCAAAATCAACACAAAAATCGTAATAAAATCAAAGCAAACAATGCCACACACACACACACACACACACACACACACACACACACACCCACACCCACAACACACTCATAGACAAACCGAAATGTATCTAGATACGAGAGCCATATTCATAAATATATTTTACTCGCACACACATGCCCCTCCCCCCCGTCTCTCTATCCCTCTCTGTGTCCCTCTGTGTATCCTGTGGGTTTGTCTCTGCGTTTCACTGTTTGCACAGCCGACGCCATATTTAATAACATATCAATGACTATTTTATTTTGTGGATCCGTCCGGGCTTCCGCCTGCCCCCCCCCTACTAATCCCAACTCCACGTGAAAAGCACACAAGGCGAGGCATCCATATGCATGTTGCATCATCCGCTGCAACTTTGATGGGTCGCCCCGCGCAACCAGAATGAAAATATTATAATAACAAATTTCATTTTGCCGCTGCTGCAGCCGCGATTGTTTTGTCCTCCCCCTCCCCCCATTCCCCCTCAAGCCCGAAAGTATTGTATTTTCCAGTTTTTCTCTGCGATTTTATATCAGAATTTAGCTGCATTTTGACCATAGGTTTATTATTATTAAAGGTGTGGCACCGGGAGCACTTTCTCCCGCAGATCAAATAAAAATAGCGGATGGTTTTGCACATTAAAGCTTCGGGGAAGTTCAGAGTCAGGGGATATTCTATTGAGACTTTTCCCATTTGATTATCCCAAAGGACAACAATTTTCCAACACTATTAAGACTTGCTCTGGCGGGGGAGGAGGAGGAGGAGGATGAAAGGGATGATTCCCTTTTGTCTGGGCTTACCTTTCGATAATTCCCATAATGAGCTTACGGCGGAGAACAAGCCCTGACAAACACATACATACATATACATATATATGTATAGGTGCACTATGTACATATTATGTACATATCTGCAACGGCATCTGTTTTCGCTATGGCATCAATAAGATGTGTTTTTGTTGTAATTTGCATTCATTTCAATATTGATCGAATCGAGAGCGAGGCCATGGCAATGGCCCGAAACATTAATCTGGATCCGCACACCCTCGCCACCACACATGCACCCACACACCCACACACTCATCCCATCCCATTCATCCATCCATTCCAGCCATCATCCATTCGTCGGGGCCACCTACGATACGATGGCGATGCCCCAGCGATGCACAGATATTGATGCATGTAAATGTGCGGCTACGGCTACGGCAACAGCTACAGCTACCTCTCCTGCCTGCATCCTGCATCCTGCAGATGAATCTTTCGCCTGTGTCTCGCTCATAACTCGTGTAATAAAGCTGTCTGTCTCCCCGTCCATCCATCCGCCTGTCCGCCTGTCCCTCTGTCCGCTGTCTGTTGTCGCCCCCCGAAAAAGGCGAACACGTGTCGTCGACACCAAAGCAGCAGAGCAGAAGAGCAGCGGCAGCGGCAGCAACCCACGTAGCCCCACCTATGTAGATGTCTACGCAGATAGATTGAGCTAGATTGCAGCTAAAAACATGTCTAAGGATCGCCACTCGAGTGCTAAGGACACGAGACTACCCAGCAATCCAGTAACCAGAGGTTGAGGCTGCAAAAGTATTTGAATTATGTGAAAAAAAGGGAAAAATTAGGGAAATACCTACGAGAAGGACTTGTACCGACTGAGCTTCAGTGCTCAGTGCGAATGTGATCATACCCTTTAACTAATCATTCGAGTACAGGGTATGAGCAGAACAAGAACCAGAATGAAGCGGAGCATGGAAAGGGCTAGGGAAAGGGCCATGGCAATGGGAATGACTATCAGGCGCCGTCAACATGCCTGTCGCACTCACACACACACACACACACACAAGCGCACACACATGAACGGATACAGATGCAGATACAAAGATACGGACACACACAGAGATAGATCCCTTGACTTGACAGTGAAATGGCCTTCAGTGATGTGGCTGTGAGCTCTGAGGGCCCCTGGAGTCGCAGAGTCGTGGCCGGAGTCGGAGTCGGATTGGGTCGCTTCATTTGCATTAAATAAGCTGAAATTCAGCAGCGGCACGCTTCATTTAAAGGCTTTATGTGCTCTCTGCGGTCAGTCCCACTCCCCCATTCCCCATTCCCCCTTCCACAGAGCTCCCATCCGCCATCCGCCATCCACCATCCACAGTCGAAGCAATCAAAATCATCCTGCTTGACTGTCTGATGAAGATTTCCATGGAACAAGTGCACCAGCACCACCGCCCGACCAACATCCATCCATCCATCCATCCATCCATCTGTGGGATCTGTGGGATGTCGGTCGGAATGGGATGGAATGGGATGGGATGGAATGGGTGCATAGAATGCTTGACTAAAATCATGCGAAATTATCGTGTAATTAAGCGTGGCGCTGGGGTCTGGCAATTAGTAGATGCGGCTGCAGCCAGCAGCCAGCAGCCAGGAGCCAACATCCATACATCGGACAGCTCCTGCTCTCTGGCTGGTGGGATGGAGGTGGAGATGGAGGTAGATGGAGCTCCGGTTGGGATTCTGCAGGAGCAAGTGGTTTGGCACCGTTTCGCTCCGTTTAAGGGGAAACTCCTCGAACTCCTCGCATATGGGATACTCCCAAGTTTCGAGTAGATGTTTTATCCCAGAATTGTGTTATATTTTGCTGCATTTTTCTATGATTGTCTTACACGCTTCATTCGTGTAGTTTTTGTCATTTATTCTGGGTAATCTTCCATCACATTTCCTCGAACATGCATTCGCATTCCCACCATGTATCTGTCTCCTTTATTTCCCCTATACACACCTGGTATACAGATACGAGTACCCTCTACTGACCTCTCATACCATCCATTTTCCATTCTTATTCATTCGACATTCCTTCCACGTCCTGCTCGTGCGCCTTCCATGACCTTTCAATGTCCGTTTCTGCCTCCAGTTCCTGAATGTTTCATTATTTACCGGCATGCTCCTCCAGAGTATCCACAATGATTCAGGGATTCATCAAATTGAAGTATCGACTCAGGCTGGATCCAATCGTAATCCTTAAATTACGAACAAATGTTGATGGCACCTATGGAATCCTGTTCTCGTATTATTATACACAAACTGAATATTTAATACAATATTTGCATGGACAAAATCTACACTGAAAGCGAAAGATAATTGGCGAAAATTCAAACATTTATTCAACAAAAATTATCATTCAATTCAGATGCCGTTTTTCCTTTTAATTATCCAAACTTTAGGCTTTTAGCCCACGAGTTTCCCCCACAGTTCTCCGCAATTGCCGAGTAATTCCTTGAAGGAGTAATTCCTTCATGCAACAAGTTCGCATCCGAAAGAAATAAACGAGTGCCATCTGTCTCGGGGATGAGACATAATCGCAGCACAGTCTGTTATCCCCAAGCGCTCTCTCTGTGGGTAGGAGATATGGCATAGCCCCTCCATTACCGATAATATTCTCTGCAATATAAAGTAAACGATTTTCATTCTTCGATAATTTTATTTTTTTCGGAATAAATACCACTAAAACTTGAGTCTAAAAATGAAAAGTTGAAGAAACCTTAATAATGGTAGAAAAATGTAAATTTGACTCGATCTATCTTCCGGATTAGCCCAGTGGCTATCGGCACGAATCAAACATCTTATGAAAGGTCATACCATTATCTTTATGGAAGCTGCTTGTGCCGGGTGACAATTATTCCGGTGATATATTGCAAATTCCAAGCATGAGGATGTGATTATTTTGTCTTGTGCCAATCACCTTCAAAAGTTACCATTTATCGCACAGTGTCCATAATCTATACAAATTAAAGGAAAAATCTCTGATATTTTCTTGGGTTTTTTCTTGGACTTTTCCCATGCATAGAACTTTGACGCTTCCTTGTGCTGACCCTCCCCTTGCATTGTTCTACTTTTCCCTGTTGTCCTCCGAGGACTCCCCTCCAAACCATATCGAATACAAAGTGACAGTTGAGCGCAAGTTTTGTTTCGGTTAGAACCCTGTCTGCTGCTGCCACTTCCCCGCGTGCCACACACCGATGTACTGCCTGGAATGGAATGGAAAGGAAAGGAAAGGAAAGGCGAAAGGTGTCAAAGTGACACGGGGCCTTAATACTTTTTCGTAACAATTTTGCAGCGTACGGTTTTGGGTGTCATTTCAGTGTTCGTGGCCATCAGGGGCATGTGGGGTATGTGCGGTATGCGGGGTGGGGGGTCAGTGCGAGTGGGGTGCATGCCACACGCAAGCCAGCCAGCCAGCTCTGCTCTCCCGATCCCCAGTTGCAACGACCACATATTGAGCTTATCAAATATTAACACATTTTCAAGCGCTGACATATGCGGGTCCCCGTTGCTGCATGCCCCATGCCCCATGCCAGCCACGCATGCGCTGGCTTCCGCTGTTACGTGGCATGTCCTTCCAATCGCTCCTCCTCCTCCTTTGCCTCCTCCTACTGCTCCCATCATCAGTCAGACGTGGACACATGTCCATGTCCATGTCCATGTCCCTTCTGTGCGTCGCGGAGCTTAGCGTGAAATGACATTGCGTGCTTGAATCCGAGTAGCGGACAACAGTAACGCTGAGCACAAGAAAGGGAGAGATATACCAATAGAGTGAAAGAAAGAGACAGCGACAGAGACAGGGACAGGGAGACATGGCTAAGACATACAGAATACAGTAGCATTGCATGTGTGGGGATCTGTGCGGCTGTGGAGTGGCTGCGGATGCCAAAAGGTGAACGGAACGGAATGGCTGCGGAACATGCTCGCATACATCATTCCCAGAAGCTCTATGGGGTCTACGAGGTGTGCTACCAAAGAAGTCGGAAATTCAATCGATCCCAATCGAGGAATGACTGGGATAAGCAGGATCGCAGGGATTGTGTGGGATCTAAACAGATGAGACTGTACATGTGGGGGGGAAATGGCACTATATTCTCATGGTTCACCATTTGACAGAGCTCCTTTGCAGGATGGATATGTGTAAGACCCTTTACATTTCGGCGAACCGTACGGTCGAACCTCCTTGGGCAATCGACCACTTAACTGAACTAATAAGCCTCGAAACAATTGCTCTACTGATGTCTACTGCTTTTGCTGGTTCGGCTCCTGCTTTTGTTTGGCATTTGCAGTTGCATCGTTTTAATGACAAAACACGGAGCCATCAAGCATGCCCCCCAGCCCCCAGTCCCCAGACCCCAGACCACACCAGACCCTAGACCTTAGAGCCTCTGTTTTCTGTCCAGAGTGGTACCGGAACAAGGCAGAGGCACAGGCACAGGCAGAGGCACAGGGTCTTGGGTCTCGGGTCTCGGGTCGCATTTTGCAGCCGGCAAAGTGTCAGCGCTGTGTCGAAGTGAAATCCTTTTCTGCCCGTCCTGACACTTGCCAGACAGACGGACAGACGGACGGACGGACAGACAGACACACGGCGCCCTGGAAATTGGAGTAGGTTTGCGTGTCAGCAGCCACGGACACGGGACACGGGAGACGGGACACGGAAGAGACGTAGACGGTGGCAACAGTAGCACTCTCTGACTCTACACTCCCCTCCGGACATGGACTTGGATATGGACATGGACATGGACATGGGACGGTGGACAGACACTGCTCGATGTTACCCATTCGATGTTCCGTTACGTTACGTTCTTTGGGCCTGGGCCTGGGTCTGGGTCTGGTCCCTCGACTCCTGTCCTATCCTCAGTCTCCTGTCTACATTGCCTGTCTGTTTTCACAACTTGAACTTTTCACTTTGTCCCCCCATCCACCACCCCCCCAAGTGGCTTCATTCTTTCCACTTTTGTTTGGGGCTGTTCGGGCTGGAGTATACCCTGGCCTGGAATATCCAATTGATTCCCAGATAAATTTTGATTAAATATATTCCAATAGATGAAAAAATGAATCGAGAGCGATTTGCATATAGCTTCCAAGGCGATATCCGTGCGAGCAATGGCCGCTTTTGTTGCTCCAACTTTCGAGACTTTTTCCAAGCTATTCGCTAGGGTATTCGCCCGTCGGTCATTCTCCGAGGTGCACCCTTTTTTTAATTCAATTTCGAACTCCTTTTTGTTGCCGTTGAGCTGCTTTTCGACAGCTTCAAATCAAACATCGTCGCTTTGGCTGTCATTGCGTGTCACGCACATGCCGCCCACGGCACAAGTCCCCCACCATTCCCCTCCACTCCCCTCCCCTCACCCACATGGCTGTGACTCACATGTGGATAATTGTGGACTGGTAATTGTCTCGGTTTTTGGGCCAAAATTGAGCCATTAGCCATCGCCCATGGACGGGGCAGCAAACAGAGGCTGCTCGGAGGCTCCCATTAAGCGATCAAGAGACCTCTTTAAGAGATCTCGGTTGAAGGTAATTTTATGGTCTCGATATTCCCAGTGTCTGCTGTTTGCTTGCCTTTCTTATAATTGATCTTTTACCGTCCGCTTGTACGTTTCCCGGTGCCCCGCAGGAGTGGATGGATGCTGTGGTGCTGGGATGCTGCAGATGATGGTGGCCGTAGCCGTGGCCGTAGCCGTAGCGCGTGTCTAAGCCAAAGCCCAGAAGCATTTATCACAACTACATTTACAATTACAGTTACTGCTGCCACTGCCACTGCTGCCTGCCTCCTCCTCTTGTGCAACCTACTGGACAGGCGGCCAACATGAGTGAT
Source organism: Drosophila helvetica (assembly GCA_963969585.1). Classification (NCBI taxonomy): domain Eukaryota; kingdom Metazoa; phylum Arthropoda; class Insecta; order Diptera; family Drosophilidae; genus Drosophila; species Drosophila helvetica. The sequence goes on along the minus strand of OZ018401.1, from coordinate 18,325,356 downwards.
GATGAATGAAGGCCTGCCCCATCGCTGTCCCTGTCCCGGTCCCGGTCCCTGTCCCTGGCCCAGCCAGCAGCCATGAATGAGGTGTGAGTGGAGGAGTGGCAGGAGAAAGGGGGAAGGGGGAATGACTCTGGGATTGCCATTTCGAACCCATTCCATTCCCATCCCTGAGCCATGCCATCTCTCTCACCGGTCTAAATGCCATTTAATGTTAACAAATTCATTTTTGGCGACAAACGGAAACGGAAACAACGCAGAGAGCAAATTCTCACACACATCCTGGTCACAGTGGAACAGATTATGCATTGTCGGGAGGGGATAGACCCCGATCCTCCTTCCTTGTTTTCCGAAATTCCAAGCGTAAGTATTCGAAGACTTTTCATTCCCCCGAAAGTGGATGGGACTGCCAGATGGACAGCGGAAAAGAAGTGTTTTCCCACTTCATCATTCCACTGTGCGAATGGATGGATGGATGGATGCATATGGTCTCTGGTCTCTGGTCTCTCTGGTCTCCTCACGTACCGTCCATCATTCGGACGGTGGCCTCCCTTTGGCCGTGCGGCGGCTGCCAACTGATAAACGAACGTCACACGTCAGGACTTTGGGTCCAGAGTCCAGTGTCCAGGGTCCAGTGTCCAGTTCCAGCAGACTCGACTCTCGTCCTGGGTCGACGCTTTTATGGATTGATGGCCCTGGACAGATTGAACGTTGCACACACACACGCACACATACAAGCACAAGCACAAGCACACGCATACCCATACGCATGGAGGCGTGGAGACATGGAGACATGGAGGCACGGAGGCCTGGCTACTGCTGGCTGATGGACATTTAATATGCGTTTTAGATTGCAGCTGTGCATGTGCATACATGTGTGTGTGTGTGTATCTGTGTGAAGTGCAACACACACACACACCCTAAGGGGGGGGGGGATCCATGTTCATGTTGCAGTGAGTGCGTGCCGCCTCGTTTTGCAACGCCTGCAAATGTATGCGTTTGCGTTCGTCATGGCTACAGTTGTTGCTGCTGCTCCCCCCGTTGTGTGTTGCATGGCTCTCCTTGCAGCAGCTTGCAGCAGCATTGTTTTGCATTAAATGCTATCTACAGTGCCGTGTCCACTTCCCCCTCCCCACTCCCCCCAGAGGCACAGCCACAGCCAGACCACTGTCCTCGGTCCTCGGTGCTCGGTCCATGTCCATTCCGTTCATTGTTCGCTGTCGTGTTTTGGGTCGTAGGTGTGAATGCGCGCACATGTGTCGAACAAAAGGCACTGACTTCCTCCCCCTTCCAGCCGCCCCCACCCCCCCCCCCCCCCTACCGATGCACAACACCCCACCTTGTAGCACCCTCTCCCATGCACCTTCCCTGCGCCGTCGCCTGTCCTGGTTTACAGACACGCATGTGCATGTCCTCCACATTAATAATGTGTTGTCCCGATATTAGCCACGCATATTAACTGCCACCCCCCCACCCCGCCACCCTTCTGTATGTGTGTGTCTGTGTGTGCGTGCGAGAACGATTAAAGACGCTGCCGCAACGCACAGATGAGATGATGTTGCCGCAGCGCTGCAAGTACGCGTAGATGCCTCCACCTAATGGTCATCTGTGGACAGAGCTTCTGCCTTGGCTTTAACCTTAAGTTCCACTTTAAGCACTCCACATACTCGGATACTGCTCCTGAGATCCATTTGTATCCTTGCGGCTGCCATTCGCATTCTGGATGGATGGAAACCATTACTTACCGATTAATGGCCCTCGGGTACAGCTACTCCTGGAATTCGTTAGGGCTTTCCTCTGCTGAAAGTCCACCCCCATCATTGCAAATGACAAAAACAAATTTTGTTAATTTTTTTTTATTTTATATATATTTTTTCTCATCAAATGTTTCGTTCATTTCCATTTTTGTTTGTTGCTCTTCTCTGCCGTTTTTTTTTTGTTTGTTTGATTTAGTTTTTTTTTTTTTTTTGTTAACAATTTGTGTTTATTCATTATTGATTCGCTTTGCCCCCATCCATCGTTCGTCCTTCATCCTTGTCCCAAGAGGATCTACCAAGAGAATCGTATCTTCGCAGAGCTACCTACGTATCGCACGTGTCAGTATCTTTTCTTTCACACTCTACTACGCGTATTTATCGCTTCATGAATATAGGGATATAGTCTGTGTGTGTGTGTGTGTGTTGGTTTTTTGGGCTGGAGTGGGGGGTTTTTTGACTTACGCATTATGCTAACACTAAGTACTTTTTACAATAATAATAATCATATAATAATTCCCAATCATAGTAATCAGATATCAATTGAAAACGCAAATTGTTAGCTGGGTTCTGGATTCTGGATTCCGTCTCTCCGTTCCTCTCTGGTTTCTTTCTTTCTCTCGGTCTTTAGCTTGCTATATCTTTATAATTGGAAATTCATATATTTATTTATATATATATATTTGTATATATATACTATATATATATATATTTCGTTTAGTTTTTGTTTTGTTCCTTTTCTAGGTTTTACATTTAGGTTTTTAGCATTTCTTGCCAGAGATTTCCTTTATAATAAATTACGCTTTTCCTTACATCCTAAGACCACAAAAAAAAAAAAAAAATAGGTTTAGTTGCGCTATATGTCCGGATGTCCGTATGTCCGTATGTCCGTAGGTCTGTCCGTCTATCTGTCCGTCAAACTGTCTGTCAAACTGCGTGGTGTGCGTCCATGTGTCTAAGTGGTGCCTGTCGTCTATAGATCCGGTTCTATGCTTGGATATATATTCGTGTATATAGACTTAGATCTAGGGTGAACTACACAAGTACATGCCTAGTTACGTTTATGTTGTTAGACAACGATTATAATATATTGTATTTATATATATATATATAATATATTCATATAATAATATTCAAAAAAAGGTTTGTTTAAAAAAAAATGCAGCAAGAACTAAACAGTTTGTAGTAGTTTACGAATAAAATGTGCTAATTTACAAAAACATCCTTCATTTTGCTTTCATTATTTTTGCTTATCGGTTTTTCCTTTTTAAACTACATATTTGCATTTTTTGTTTTGTTTTTACACAGATACACATAAATAGTTTTTTTGTATTTTGTTTATAAATTACAGACAAGACGTTTAGTGGTTGTATTTTTGTTTTTTTTTTCTTTTGTTTTTTGTGTAATATTTTGTAGCGTTTTGGGATTTTTTTTCTTCTGTTAAAAAAATTTCCTTTCTATGTGCAGCGCCCACTTATTTGTTTTTTGTTTTTTATACATTTAGAGAGATTTTTCTTTGTCAATTTGTATAATTATCTTTAATTCATTAATTTATTTATTTCTTAGTTGTGTTTTTTTTCTTTTTTACGTTTTGCTTCGTTTAATAATTTACAAATATTTTGGCGCAGAAATACACGAAAAAATACATATTGGAATAATAATAAAAATAATAATAATAAAATATAACAAAAACAAAACCAAAAGCAGCTGAATGGCAGATGGCGTAGGGTGGGGGAGGGGGGGCGGGAGAGGAGAGGTGAGGTGCGTTCTATTTTGGGGCAGAATTTCGCCTCCGAACATTCGGCTGAGAGCGAGAGAGCGCGAATAGCACGACGACGAGCTCTCACTGCTCAATAATTGCTTCTCTCTCACTTCCTCTCTCTCTCTCTCTCTCGGCTGCTGCTCGTTCGTTCGTGTTTCCGACCAGAGGGCCATGCGCCAGAGCGAGATGTCTAGAGTGTGCGCCTCGGCTGTGGGCGGCGGCTGTTGTTGCTGCTGCTGGCTGCTGACTGCTATTTCTCTCACTGCTCGTCGCGCTCTCGCTGTCGCTGTCGCAGCCGCTCCACCTCCCTCTCCATTTGCCTCTCCCGCTCCCGCTCCCGCTCCCTCT